>KK120266.1:1049106-1059138 GCA_000611955.2 Stegodyphus mimosarum | reverse complement strand
TATCATACAATAATACATTACTGTAAAATGTTACTCTTAGCTAGACTGATATTAATGGACATACTTAACACCTGTGATTGTCTTACGAAATATTTTTAATAAATAAGCTCATTTTATCTTTGAAGTATTAAGTTTAAATATAAAGGAAAATATTATAATTTACTTAATTTGGCTATTTAAATGTATTTCAGGAATGTTAAAACTCCCAGGCCATCTGTTCCTGGCAAGTGGAAAGATGTAATATCTGATAATACGGTAACATGGCTAGCACTGTGGATAGATAATATTTCGTCTAAACACAAATATGTGTTTCTTAATCCTAGTTCGTCTATTAAAGTAAGTTTCTATTAAATAATCGTCAAGTTTTAGATAAATTTATTTTTTTAATAAATTTTAAATTAAAATTTCACTTATAAAATTAAAATCCAAAGAATATTTTTCTTATCCAAAATGAAGCATAAAATGTCTATAAAGTTAAAATAGTTAACAGAAAATATTTCATTTATTAAAAAATTGTACACTAAATATTGGAATATGATTATTACTGAGAAATTCAATTTTAAGCATCCTCGTTTAGTTCAAAATTGACATGGAGAAAACTGTAAAATATCATGCAATTTTTAGATTTTAATTTAAAAATTAAAATTAAAAAATTAAATCTAAATTATAAATTGATTGTGTTTAGAAATAGTTCTCGCATACTTTAATTTTAGTTAAATTAACTAAGCAACCTCAATTTTTTTCGTATTCCTGTGAATCACTTTAAAACTCTTAATATACTCATAAGTGGATTAAAATACAATGAATACTGGCTGTGTCCTATTTCAGTTTTAACGCGTATATGATGCTAAATCTAATTCTCAACTAGTCAAGTATATCTCCTATCCTTTTAGGGTTTACGATGAAGCTAAATTAATGAGTTTCGCTAGTAGCTTAACTACTGTCTGCAAATACACAGACCCATGTATTTAATTTAAATCCAGTTTATTTTAACTCACCACTTATCAGAATTAAACTAAAAATGTTGCAAAACAGAAGTTCCCACTAACCTGGATGTTTCGGTGAATACAAAATCGGCCTTTAAAAAATCTTGTAAGTACAATATCTAATTATTTATTAATTTATTAATTTTATTTAGAAATCTGGAAGCCACGGCTTGATTAAGACTGGCCACGGGAATTTCTTTGGTGCCCAATTTCCTGAATATCCAAGGACCTTTTGGTAGTGACCCCTTTTCTTAATGCCCTAAGTGTGTGTTTATATTGCTTAATGGTTAATACAGTCCTGCCGTAGGACATTGCCTAGCCACAGAAAAAGTGTACTTGTACGTAGATCTAACGCTGTGTAACACAGACAAATAAAATTCGCATTGAATAAGAATACATCGTATGTTTCCTATGATAATTCATTCTGTCAACTGATATAGCAGCAGACAGGAAAGTCACATGAAGGCAGGGAATCAGGAGACTGGTGAAAAGCATGGAGCTTAGATATTGGTGGAAGGAATTAGTGCCAGAATTATCAGGCTTTCAAAGAATAGACTCTCTCATTCAAGATTAAATTCAGGCTGATACTCTGAATAATGAATCTGTGACTGTAGTTACCACCTGTTCATCTTCAAATATCAACTGTATTAATGAGTTATTGACTACTCGAAGTTCTACACTTGCTATCACTTTGCCTGATTGAAAACCATCTTTCAGCGCCCCAATGGCATCTGAGAATACTAACAATACTACACTCACGTTTGTGAAAATTGCAACACCAAGAAGGAATCCTCATAATTGAATGCAATTTAATACACAATTGAGTGGTAGTGGTACAAATAAATGATTAAATGTTCAAAGCAAACAAACAAGAACAAGAGATCAGAATCAGTATTTTGTGTGGCCACCACGCGCCGCAATAAGTGCTGCTACACGACGTGGCATGGAGTCAAACAAAGTTTGAATGTCTGACTGAGGAAGAGCATTCCATATCGTTTGTACGCGTACCCAAAGTTCGTCTGCAGACGCAACAGGACGAGGATCACGAGCAAGACGCCGACCAATGACATCCCACACATGTTCAATTGGCGACATATCCGGGGAACACGCAGGCCAAGGAAGAAGCTGTACCTGCTGCGCTGCAAAGAAGGATTTAACAATCCGAGCAGTATGAGGGCGGGCATTGTCCTGTTGAAATACAGCGCCTGGCAAGCTTTGAAGGAAGGGAACAGCTTCGGGCTGTAGAACTTCACGGATATACCGGTTGCTGTTCAGATTGCCCACAATTCGTAGCAATTGAGATCGTCTATGATATGCTATGGCGCCCCAGACCATAACTCCGGGTGTTCGTCCACTGTGGCGTTCGATAATGCACTCCGGAAGGTGGCGTTCACCGGCATAGCGTCTGACACGAATGCGGCCATCATGGTACCACAAATTAAAGCGGGATTCGTCAGAAAACACGACATGCTGCCAATCAGCACGCCAGTCTCTATGCTGATTGGCCCATTGTAGCCGCAGGCGGCGATGGTCGTGCGTTAGGGGGATCCTGTATAAAGGAGTCCGTGCGCGCAGTCCACACTGCAGCAGACGTCTACGAATTGATGAAGCACACAATGAAACACCTGTAGCTATTGACCACAGTGCTGCCAATTGTCTAGAGGAAGCTGTACGGTCCGTCCGCGCCATGCGGACCAGGTGTCTATCATCGCGAGCTGACGTCACATTTCGGGGTCCACTCCCGGATTTCCGAGTTGTCCGACACTCGTCCGTCCACTGCTTCCAAACGCGCATCACTGTGCTGCTGTTACGCTGCACACGAGAGGCTACTGCACGATACGACAATCCAGCTTCACGAAGGCCGATGATTCTCCCTCGTTCAAACTCTGTAAGTTGTTCAAATCTCGCTCTCTTTCGTCGACGAGGCATAAGTACAGATTGAGTTAACGTTTACCACTAGCAGATAACCACCGATAACCATACACGCCTCGCTACAGCCGTCTATTTATTCGGATCCATCAGCCGTTCAGAGGGCGCTGCTCAGCATACGCATGCGCTACGGATTTGCAATTCTAATCATTTGCATATCATGCGCTACTTTGCATTTCCTGAAAATTTCAGCTCACTCGCGTAAGTCCTTCATGGTGTTGCAATTTTCACAAACGTGAGTGTCATAAAAAACAGAATACTTGGTACATCTATGTTGATGGTATCACAAATATCGGCCTATTCCTCCATGAGATCCATGATATCACTGGAGAGAAGATCACTGAAAAAATTAAGTAACAGACCAAAAATCTTTTCTCTTGATGCCTCTATGCATCGCCTTATTCAAAAGCCAGTTACAGAAAGAAACATCCAAGAACATACACTCAAGCTTTCTAAGGATAAGCTTCTAAATGTCGTTATCAACGACTTGCTCAGCAACAAGGCTCATAGGGAGATCATTGAAGAACTAAGCGATCTGGTATTTTCTCTCAATCACATGAATAGACGAGAAAGGAAGCCGTTGCTTTATCTACCTAGATAAAAGCTGAGGCAAATAAACAAATTTGCAATTCGACCACAGCTACTTTAACATCAAAATGGTACCCTTGCGCAGATGAATTGGATATGCACAATGTTACAAGATCCAAGAATTCCATCATAGTTCTCTTTATTGCAAGAGAAACCCAAAGTCAGTCTGATATGGGAAAGGTCACTATCTTAAAGACTGTGCACTACCTCGTACTTAGCAGCCCGAATCTGCCCTGTGTTCTTGCCCACAATTTCCAGCTTTTCCGGATGTCCTAGAAATCCCAGAAATCTTACATCTCCAAATCCTTTTAGACTGCTCCAGAGCCTAGGACATATCCATTGACTTCCACCAAACGCCAAGCTCCTACAACATCTAAAGATTTCTCTAATCTTAATACCTTAGCGTCTAAAGTGATCCTACACCTCAAACTACAATGATATCCAAAGTACTCTTCCACTGCAAGCTAATCTGAACAACTCTTCACACTTAGACTTTTCAAACTCCCTAAATATTTGAAATATTGTTACTTTTGGCATGCGAAAACTCAAAGTTTCCAAAGAACAAATTAAAATGTTTTCCATTAGATTAGCAAAGATGCTTGAAGATCTTAGCAAACACTTTTCATCTCCCTAGAATGAACTTTACTAAAAGCCTGGTTATCCTGTCCTAGAATGCGAACGTGCTATTGGACAAGAAGAACTAATCAGCTGATATGAGGATTTTGATAACGATGATCCCTACATCGACCTGATTCAAAACGCTCACCAATCTAGTGTTCATCTAGTGCAGTGATTCTCAATCTTTTTCTGTCGCGGCACACTTTTAACGATTTAAAAATTTGGAAGTACACAAAGAAAAAGATGAGTTTAAAAGTTGTTTTCTTACCTATAATACACTGTGTAAAATAGTTTATGATAATAATTTTGAATGTAAAATAAAATAATATGTACTACAAAAACAACAGTACGTCTATTAAGGAAATAATTGCAAGTTAATAATAAGAATACTTTTAATGAGAAATTTGGGCTTGATGGTTTTTGATAAATTCATTTATATTTGGTCTTAAAAATGACAATGTTACTCTTATATCGTCTTCTACATTTAACAGTCTCGATCTTTTTATTCGCTTTTATGTTTGTTAATACTGAAAATCCAAATTCACACAAATAAGATGTAGAAAACTGTAATAATATTTTTAAAGCTTTTTTGGCCATCATGGGATAATCGCATCTAATGTTAATTAATTGATTCCTCCAAATATTTTAAAATTAAATCTTGATTATTAGAAAGCGAAATTAGTTCTTCCTCTTCATTCAAAGTTAATTCAAATACAGAAGTATTCGTTATCACAAATGGATTACGAACGCCATCAATTTTTTTTATTTCTAAATTTGGGAAATAATGAATAATTCTCTCCTCTAATGTTGTCAAATGGTCAATAACAATTTTGTGAATAGTTTTATTAAAATCTTTTGGGATTGACTCAAACTTTTCCAAATTTCCTTCCTGAGCTTTATTCTTCCGTAAAGTTATTCGTTTTTGGATTCCCACCAGTTTATCTGTTGAGTTTGATATATTTTCTTTCGGCTCTTCCATACTTGAATTTATGTTATTAGAAATAACAAATATGTCTGACAAGTAAACTCATCTCCCATCTGCACCAATCAGAACTTCTCAATTTAAATTATATACAAAACATGTGCGAAAATGCTCCGAATTGCGCTCTCCTCCAGAGCACCAAAATTGGCTTGGATACCACAATTGGCGCGCTTATTAATGTCTTAAAAACCGAATTTTGCCAATTCTCATGTGTACCGTATACTAGTACCGTAAACCCACTATAATTTTTACTATATACATTTCTAAAATTTGGCGGCACACTTTACGAATCAGGCAGCCCACAAATGTCTCCGGCAGAGTTGCTGAGAATCACTGATCTAGTGATTGGTGATCTAGTGTTGATCTAATGTTCTCCTGACCAACTACCAAGCCTACCGCGCTGGCAGGCAGATTGATAGAGCAGATGGTGCGCTTGGAGCTATTTTCTTCAATATCTACTCTTATGATATTCCTCCCGATCCCAGAATTCAGTTCGCATTTTTTGCGGATGATGCGGTTATATCAACTCAAGCAGCAAACGTGTAAGTAGATTAGGACTCCTCTGCAAAACTATCTTCTCACCCTTGAAAACTGATACACAAAAAGGCGCATCGATGTCAACACCCCAAAATCAGCAGCAATTACCTTCCGTAAAGGAAACACCAATAGAACCCTTGAGGCTTTACTTTTGTATGATAAACCAGTTGAATGGACTAACAATACTAAACCTAAACCTAAACTCACAAACCGTACCGCTAATTCTGGTAAGCCGTAAAATAAGAAACAATCAAAGAACCAAACAAACTAATTAACCAAATTAAAATACTGGGCAGCTCGCCCTTAATTCGTCCTCCAAGGAAGATTCCCGGGCCTCTCTAGCAGGGTAACCTCGACCTTTAGCGTCATTGTGAATGAAAAACTCCTTACACACATGGAGACTTCGTTGTAAAAATAATAAAACCAGTTACAAAACCCTTATTCATTCTTATTCACTGAAACTCAGTATCGAATTTTTGGACCAGAAACATTACCTCCCTTACCTATGCATATAGATTAGCGGGAGGTAAAAATTCTTTAAAATTGAATAATTTCACATATATTTCGCAAAATTTTATAAGTTGATATTATAATATATTTCACTTCGCAAATTTGAAACAATACTTGCAATACGATGTGCAAAAGTGATTTATATTCCTTTTTCAGGGAAAAAGTGATTTCGAAAAATACGAACTGGCACGAAAACTGAGTCGGTACATTAAAACTATACGCAGAAAATACATGAGAGGTATGAATTCCAAAGATCCTGAAGTGCAGCAGCTGAGTGTTGCGTTGTTTTTGATTGATCAGGTAGAGATGGTTTAATGATTTAATTTTTTTTCTGCTTCCTACTCAATTTTAAAGGTGTATTGTAAAGCTTGAACTCCGTATCAAAATACCTACTTCGAAAATGCTGAATTACTAAATATTAATGTAAACATTCAACAGAATTAATCATCATAATAAAGTCGCTTAAGAAAAATTATCAGTGTATTAGCTGTAGCAAACATATTAAGGATGTTTTTGGTTGAGTTTTCTACAATAGTTGAAGATACAATTGGCACACTAAAATATCTCAAATTTTATTTGGAACTTAAAGCCTTTGGATTGTTTCGATGTCACCCAAACACTAATGAATCAGAATAATTTGAGTTACATAATTTATCTTTAGCACTAGCCAAGAAAATCGAACTGTTGTAGAGACATTAGGTTATTTAGAAGCAGGAGAGATGAAAAATGTGCAATGCCCTCGCCGGGACTCGAACCACAGACATCTCAAATACGCGACGAGCCTGCTGACCACTACACCACGAAGACATGCTAAGAAGGCGGGGAAAATACTTCATACTGTTAAAAACAAATTATTAGATTTTAGAGAAATTAAGGCAAATTTTATCTTAAAAAGTGTACGAACTACTTAATGTTTTGCAAAATACATCTAATCTCGGTTGCAATGAATGGGTAATCTCCGGTGCAAGGAGATTAAGGCCTGTTGGAAAAGAGCTTTTATGGCACAGGTTTAAATGGACACGGATATAATTAACAAATGGGTTTAATATTTAAAGCAAGAAATGCTACAGCCTTTAATGGAAGTTGGTAAACAAAATTACACCTGTCCTTCTAAAGTCGAAATACAGTAGCAGCATGAACAGCAGCCAGTCACTAGAAAGGAATGAAACAAAATTTGTCGCCGAGAGAACACGCTGAAAATATTTCAGTCTGTGAGACAAATCTTATTTTCTTTCTTTTTCTTACTTAGAATGCATAAAACTTTTAGGAAATTTAGAATGAAAACTCACAAAAAGAAAATATAAGTATGTTATAGCATGAGTGGTTTATGTAAAACATTCATCACTTGCAAAATGCAATAAAATGCCTTCTCAGTAGCCGAATACTTTTTAATATTATCTTCTAATAAAAGCCCTGAAGTTGCTTTAGCTTTCACGTCTTCCGATAATCATTTTGCTGCTACTGGAGTTGGATTGCCTGCAGTAATACTGCTTATAAGTCCTCCTTAAGCAGCAATAGTTCGAACTTGAATTTCCGTGTATAATAAATGCAATCCTTCAGCTTCTCGAATAAACGACTGTAGTCACAGTTCACCGATTTTTATTCCAAATTACTGATTACTATACATAGTAGAAAGACTTATGAGAACTGATCCCCATCTCCTGTAGCATTTAATTCATTTCACAATGGATTTTAAAATAGGGTTTATTTTAGAGAACGTAATAGCAGGAACGTACATTAAAACGATCATTACGTTTCAATTGAGTTCTAAGGACACATTCAAAAGTAAATATATCCACACATGTGTAACAGCACTCTGACCAGGCACGAAAAAGAAGATAAGAAAGAAAAAATAGCATTATAATCAGCTGAGAACTTTTTATTTTCACAAAGAAAGAATTTTCTGTTCCAGTAACTTAAGATAAAACAAAAGAAATTCCTCTTTGTACTTTACAGCTCTTTAGGAACTTTACTTATTGATCTCATGGTGAATGATCAACAACTTCTGGGCCAAATGCTTTTTCCATCCAATAGCGTACAAAAAAAAAAAAAAAAAAAAGATTTTTTAAAAAAAAAAAAAAAAAAAAAAAGATTTTCTGAATTTCTCTCTCACGCCAGAAGTGAACTCGTCAAGTATTCGTCATATAAAATATTAGTTAATCAAAACATATTATCAAAATTTGTGTGTTTATCAGTGATCTTATAAATCTTTCCTATTTATCACTGGGCAAATTAAATGTGGAATAAAACGGAAATTTTTCAATGCAAATTGCTTGTCAATGTGAACTGCTATATCCCTTTAAAAGCATTCTGTGTTATTTTTTAACTGTTCTGTACGCAGTTTCTATGAGCAGTTAGAGATAGACAGTGTTTCATTTTCGGGTTAGTTGTTCATCTGCAAACTTATCTTGTTCTGTTAATTATTCTTATACTTTTTGAATCGATCAATTTGTTATTGAAAGTTTGAGAAATTCTAGTATCTGCAGCGGTTTGTTAATTTTTACTAGCTTAAATTTTCTTATTTTTCGCAATATTACAGAATCTGAGCAATCCAGTTGATCACGGCTGAAAATTTTTCAAAAATTAAAGTTTTCTACTCGGTGCAATAATGTTAGAGTACTGAATTCAAAAGCAAATTAACCTCAACTACACACACAAAACGTACCTTAAACACAAACTAACACATTCGCTTGAATGCTTTACAGTAATTAATTTTCTAACATTAAGTATTAAAGTTAAGGCTGAAATTACTATATTTATTTTGCAGTTTTTTCTAGTAATGTGTTATTTCATTATTTTACTCACCGTTGTATATTAACATCTATCGCATGTAAGAAAAGTAAAGTGTAGAGGATTTCGAAGCTCATCCAATGCCGATCCTAGATCATCGGCCGCCCAGGTGCAAATTAAAATTGGCCGCTCTATTTTACAGATAGTATGCTTGATAGTCATTTCGCCGCCCTTAAATTTGGCCAAAAATGTGCTGTGTACCATCTTGCCCCACGCTAGGATCAGCCCTGAGTTCATCTTACAATTAAATTTTATTAACTACTAACCGTTTTTGAAAGAAAGTGCCATCATAACTAAAAAAATATATTTTTTTTTTATAAACAGATAAGGTACAACTCCAAAGTCAAGTTTCATAAATTTTGAAATTTAATCTCATTACTCCTACAAAGCATACTGCTCGACATTGAAAATGCAACACCAAGAAGGAGTGGTCAGAAATTTATGCAACTTTTAGAGTAAACGCACGTCAATGAGTTATACGAATGATGTGAAATGCGCAGCTCTCCGACGCACGTGAAGTAAGATATAAGGGAAGGAACGTGCAGAATGGGCAATATTCGTATCGTTATTTCTGCCAGATGAATTATCGAAGAAAGTTAGTTTTTGTCCCAGAGGATACGCGTAATAGGAGAGAATGCCATGCCGCCGTCAACGAAACACTTCCAGCAGATAGACGATTTTACGAGGGGTATGGTGATCGGACTGAGAAGGGCGGGTTGGTCCTTACGCCAAATCGCAGCTGATACCTACATGGATGCGAGCATGTTGCATCGGCTATGGCGAACATGGTTGGAACAAGGGATTGAGGGAAGAAGGAGGTGGTGCAGGTGCAGCCAGAGTGACGTTAGCATGCGTGGATCGACGCATCCGCCGAGAAGTTGTGGCGGTCCCGCAAGTCACTTGTACCGCGATTCTGCAGCATGTGCAAGATACCCTGGATGTTCATGTGTCGACGAGAACCATTTCTCGTCGATTGGTTGAACGTGGCCTGAACTCACGGCGTCCGTTAAGAAGACTGCCATTGACCCCATAGCATAGACGTCAACGTTTAGAAGGGTGCTGGACTGGAGCTATGTGGATGACAGAATAGCG
>KK120266.1:1009708-1048859 GCA_000611955.2 Stegodyphus mimosarum | reverse complement strand
GATAACGCCCGACCACACAATGCTCGCATCTGCCAACATGCTCTGCAAGGCATACAGGTGCTTCCCTGGCCACCACACTCTCCTGACCTGTTACCAATCGAACATGTGTGGGATGTTATTGGACTCGTTTGCAGACTCTGCCCCTGCCTCGTTCAGAAGACGAACTGTGGCAAATGGTTGAGAGGGAATGGAGAGCCATCCCTCAGGACCCCCTCCGCACTCTTATTGACTCATGCCTAGACGTGTTTCTTCGTGCATCGCTGTCTGCGGTGGTCCTAAACAATCAACATTAAAGGATTAAAATACATAGAACTGAGAGCATACATCATCCTAATTATGTATGCTCTAAGTTCTATGTATTTTAATCCTTTAATGTTGATTGTTCTTTTATTATTATTATTATTATTTTATAATTATGTATTACCAGCACATTCATTTCAATACCAGATATCACGCTATCTGTCGGAATGTAACTTTGATGAAAAGCCCATCTAGTGTAACCATACTGAACAATGTGAAAATTGTACAATTGTAATTAACGACGATTGAGCACCCAATTAAGGCTCGAGGCTCAGCGCTGGTGTGCCTGTGAGGGGTGTAGTTCTCTAGATAGTTAGTACATTGTGGCGATACCATAATTGTCTATGGCGATGGAGTGGTGCCCCTTGTACTTGTTACTACTACTATCCTACTGAGCCAACGCCGTTCTCGCTCTGTATTCTGACTATCATTTTGAAATAAAGATCACTTATTGCTGCTTGCTGTCTCTGTCTTTTTTCAAAATTTCATTACTTTCGGACCACTCTTTCTTGGTGTTGTATTTTCAATGTCGAGCAGTGTATATCGTATTCAGTCAAAAATAGGGTTTTAGGATTTAAACCTGTACTTAAGTTCATACAAGAACGAGTAATTATGCCTTTCCCGTGTGTGCTCTCGTAATGTAATTGACTGCCTTTCGTCGTGAGTAGTCTCTTGATATAACTGGTAGTACGTTCAGCTAGCAGTATCGGAAGATCCGCGCTTTAAATATATGGTATAAGTATTATGTTAACATTACAGCAAACAAACTGAGAAGAGATTTAAAAAACATGAATCAACTTTTTTTTTTTCTTGCTTGCAATATTTATCTAGAACAGGGGTTCTCAACTAGGGGTTGTGATCAGCCTTTTATTTATATATGAGTATTTAGTTTATGAATATAAAATACAACTTTTATTCAAGTTTTTGGTACTTATCAGCATTTTCTACACATTTTTTCTTTAATTTTTGAAACAAGTTTTAAAAGAATCTAAATTTAAACGAATTTATATGTGTATTTTTCTAATGTCGGAAAGGAGGAGAGGGATGATCTAGCAATGGTGAAAGCGGTATATGGCTCTAAAAACGTTGAGAGCCACTGGTCTAAAACAATATAAGTAAAAAAAAATTCGAAATTACTAAAGAATAAATCGCAACTTGTTGCTTATGTTAGCATCTGCAGCTATAAATTATTTCATGCAATGGTCATATCAAATTTTTGCAGTTGATATTTTATGTTAAATTTCAGTTAGCGTTACGAATCGGAAATGAGCAGAAAAAAGACACAGCAGATACAGTGGGCTGTTGTTCCTTACGAAAACAACATATCAAATTACAGAAGAAGGGAAACAAAAATATTGTCGATCTCAAGTTTCGAGGTAAAGATTCAATGCTATACAAAAGATCCATTCCAGTAAAAAAATCAGTCTTTAACGCTTTAAAAAGACTAACATACGGAAAGTCAGCAAGAATAAAAATATTTGATGAAATTTCGGTAAGTTAAATTATAATGAAATTTATTGTAAAAGTATACTGTTTTAAAGTACCTGATAAAAATATGTAAATTCCTGTACTCTGTAGTTTTGTTAATTACTGCTTCCATAGTGCTAAAACTTTTAATCAAACTACAACTTATGTGCTCAAATAGCTCTGTTAGGAACTGATATATGTATTATAATTAACTACCTTTGGCGAAAAAAAGTATATTACTGCTTGGTGACAATTTGAAACACCACGAGACGGCTTTTCCAGTGTTATAAAGATGCTCAAGTGCTCCCTAACACATTAGTTAGGGATCCGGAATTTTCTAGATTTCTTCTTCCTAGAAATTCACCAAGTAGGTAGATCTTGGCTGGATTTTCACTGCGAGTTTAGTTCAGTGTTTATTGAGTGTTCATTATCCTTTGATGATTTTTCCATCAAGGGTCTTTGAGTGCTGCTTTAGAGTGCTAAACCATTAGCTTTTTTTCCATCATGTTTTTCATTAGTAAATATTCTACCTCATATTTTTCAAAATCACCAGCTCTATCTTTCAGAATAAATTAGCTACCATATTTGTTCTTACTATCAATTCAGATCAACAATACTAAGCAAAAGAGCTCAAACGAGTTGCTCGGTCTGGATTCAGTTTTTGGTAACTGACTGACTAATGGGAATTTCATAATGTCGCTGATGTGTAACACATATGAACGTAAGTCTGATACGAACATAAGTCTGATAAGAATTAATTCACGAAGTAGCTGTGCTTATTATGCTATAATAAAATAAACAAGAGTTTTAATATCTTTTATACCAAAGGTATTTTAATCTTCAAAAATGCAGTAATACCTAATCACTTTCTTTCATTGTTATAAAAGAATAATTCCTTCCTAAGCTAAATTAATTAAAATTTTATTTTAAGTAAATAGTGTTTTAATTAGTACACATTTCTTCTCATGTCCTTTAGAAATCCTATCAAAAGATTATACTTCAAAATAAAGCTAATAGAATTCTAAAATGCTATAAATTAAAATTCTTTCGATGTACTACTAACGAAAGAATATATGAAATTTTACAATTAAAATTGCCTAAATTAAAGAAATCTTTGGAAGCTCTAAATATTTCTAATATATTCTGCCTCTTTCGACATTTTTATGAAACTGTGTTAAGTATAGAGGTCAGACATGTGTTTAATTGTATCTGCGTAAAAGCAAAAAAAGCGTAAAAACGGCAGCTGTATCATGCGTTCGGAAAGGCAGTTTGCGTTGAATCACTAGAAACGGCGCATCACTTTTCCAGTTGTTGCCACCAACTTTTATCGCCATGTACTCTATTTAAATAGATCAAGCAATGAAGAATGTGCATGAATATACGCATGTGTCTCGCATTATGAAAAAACGACGGTACCTAGTGCTATCAAATTTTGAATAACGTTGTGCTCCATCAGAATATGTAATTTGTAATTTTTTTATTGTATATATCATATTTTGTAAAACTTTTACGAATTTTTGAACTCAACCACTTCAATAAGATCAGCTGCAACTCTTTTCTGAAAAAGCATGTTTATCTGCACGCGCGAGAAAATCTATCGAAACTTGATGCTTATGTTAGCATCTGCAGCTATAAATTATTTCCTGTGATGGTCATATCCAATTTTTCTAAAGATATGCTGTTTTTAAATTCTAAAGATAAGCTGTTTTTAAATATTTTTGGGTTTTGCTGTTGAATCGAATTTTATGTGGCAAAGTGCCAAAAAAAGTTATATTTAATAAAAAAGTAAACATACAAAACGTTGAAAAAAGCCAAAAAAAAAGGTTTTGTAAAGCCACCTTAAAGAAAACTGAACTTTGATATGATGGACTGAGAAAAGATTGAAAAAAATTAGACAAAAGTGGATGCCAACACTTAATGCTGCATCGGGAATTCTAAACGTATATTGTTATGCTGCTTTTAAAATTTTTGTAATTTTGCTATTGAATTGTATATAAAAAGGGCGAAGAAAATGAAGCTTAAAAATAAAGCTAAAAAACAAAAACGTGAGTTAGTAGGAGTGAATGTAACAGCAGACTAGAACACTGCGAGCTCAACAAGAGCGTAAAAAACCTTAATAAACATTTGGGGCAACTGTTAAATTCTTAAACTTTTCAATTTTTTTTCCCTAAAGTTTTTTTATTGTGTAATTTGTTGTAACGCGTTTTGTTGGGTACGCCTTTTTTACAAGTTTTCACAGAGAATTATTTGTTACGAAGAAGTAAACATCTTGTTTCTCACATGCTTAAATTTAAGATAATATACCCTGTTTCCGAAATATTTTTTCTGCAGAGGTGAAAGTAAGGGGAACACCATACAGTTATAACAAATCAACTAGGCATTGTTCCCACTTGCTAGCCTTCTTTTCCAATTTAAAGTGGTATTATTTCTCGGTGCGAAACCAGCTCCGCTATCAGCAGCTCATCATGTGTATCTCCAGGAAAAATGAGATCTTAATATTCAGTACACTGGATGAAGCAAATACATTATAATAGGATAATAATAATAAACTGAACTATTTGGGTCTGTTAGGCTTTCCATCCTTCTCAAGCTCCATTAACCAGTGCCGTTTAGTTTTTGGTGTAATATACTGAAATATGTATAGATGTTATACACGAGGTATTACTTTTTTTCGTACAGTTAATGAATTTGCCCATCTCGGCCGCACAGTATGATTAATAGTAAAGTAAAAAAAAAAGAAGAAAGAAAAAAAAGCACAGTGTCAGAATGATGCTCTGTATACCAAAAAAATTTTTTTTGTTGTTCATACTGATATTAAATAGTGGTCTAACAATTTTACTCACAACAGAGCAGAATTCAAATTATGTAATTAAAATTTTAAGTATTTATTCTTTTTTCCTCTTTAGCCTCCTCTGGTCAATGATTATCTTGACTCTATAATGCATGGTTTATCAGCTAAAGTCTTCCGCACTTACAATTCATCAAAACTTTTCGAAAAAAAGCTACAGCACACTAAAGGTACTCACATACTTTTACTTCTTTTAACGTTAGTATAAAAGGACTTCTTGGTAAGCAGTTCACGCAAATTAATGTGCGCTTAACTATATTAAATGTGTAAGCAATTTTGTATCCTACAAACTGTGAGTGATATTAGAATTTAGTTTATGGGTGCACCATTTCTATTTGTTAATGAAAAAACTAAAGTAAATTTACATTCTTAGGATATTAATTAGCAGATTTCCTAGTTCGGATCTAAATTTCAACCCATGATCTATAAAAATTTTAGAAGTTACTTTTAGTAAGTTAATTTCGTAATTTCAAACAAATAAGCATATTTTTCTGCGTTATCAATCGATTCATAAATACTTCTAGGAACTTCTCTATATCTTTATAACATGAGAGTAGATTTAAATACATTCGGTGCAAATGTCTGTTGAAGTAATTACCCAGAATGTAATAACATAAAATGTATGAACAATATTAAAAGACATATAGTTTGTGAATAACTAAGAAAATAGTTTTTAAGAATATTATTTAAAAATAATTATAAGAGTAGAAAAAAAGTGATTCCTAAATGGAATAAAAACTGATATCTCTCTATTTATAAATAAGTATAAACGAAGACCTATTAAAATAGCATTCCATATAAAAGAAACCTATAAGAATAGTAATAAACAGTAACGAATTGTAATAAAATAGTAGTAATTCATATATGGAAAAACAATTTATATCTATCTTTTATTTAAATTTTTCTTAAAATAAATGTATATCGTAGTTTCCGGTGTTCAAGTCGATATTTTAAGCCAAAAAATATTCCTTAAAATATAATCTACTTGTACGATGGATATAAAAATCAATAGTGATCTCTATAAGCATTTATTACTAAAGTTAATTATTATATTTAATAGAAATGACTAATCACACATATTTGTAATTCCAAAAAAGTATTATGTGAATAAAAACAGCTTTTATTTGTAAAGATAATAATAATATTCGATGAAATACTTTATTAAAGGAGAAAATAATAGTGGCCTTATGCGCTGTTGTGCTGAAGTATAATAAAAATAATTATTTTCAGTTAAAACCATTCCTTTTTAATATTCTGATGCGAATATCGTACGAATCTCATTCCATGTCTGAATTATCAGAAACTTCACTTTCTCTAACACACACCGATAAATAATTATCATCTTCTCTAAAGAATTGGAATAATTCTTTTTTTTAAACTTTTAAACTTTCTAATTTCAGCGACTGAAAACCTGGATCACCAGATAAATAATCAACAGAGGATCTAATTATGTGCCGGATATTTCTAAAGTGGTGATAATCGCTAGTATTTAGGTATATTTTAAGGGTCGACTTATAGGCTATAAAATGTGGTATTTCTTTATATTAAAGTGCTCGATTTTCAGACATAAATCGGACAGAATGGTGGGAAAATAACCACAAAAGTAGGATAAAACGTAGTACGAAAATCAGTAACTAAAACCGAGCCACTTAATAAATAATTTGAATAAAAATAAATGCAAAGTTCTGTATAAAATTTAGTGAAATAAAAGACAAGCATAATTAGTACTTATAGAAATCAGTATCTTATTTCATTCGTTCTATTCCCACGGAAATAAAGCTATTTTTATTGGAAAATAAAAATAGGTTCATTAAAACACGAAACGCAGCGTAGAAAGAGATTTTAGAATAGAAAAGAAATATATTCTGATGAATGCTAGAGAGTACCTTTAATAATAACAATTTATAATAACAATTTAATAGGATAGTAACAGCTGTAATGCTTGTAATTTCTATTACGAATTAAGTTTCCGAAGTCCGTCGGATAACACAAGATTGCGTAACAGAGACTTTGATGTGTGTTAATACTTGATATACATAATTAAATACTTCGGTAATAATATAATTTACTAACTTCTGATACAAAATTATGCGTAAGTAATATAGCATGTTTTTAAAGTAAGATCGTAGAGTGATTAGATATTTACCGGAGCAGGAAATAAGAAAAATCCTCCATGCCGTGGCCGGAATTCGAGCCCTTAACTTCTCGATTGCTAGCCGCATATACTTTCAGTTGTACCAAGAAGGTAAGCGGTAAGGAAGGAGGAAAATCCCTCACATGAGCAGTAAATAAAGGTATTTGAGAAATTAATCAATAAATAAAAGAAAAATTATTTAAACTGTTTTTTAACTTCTTAATGTTTCCATACGATAGGAATTCAGACTTAATGAAGCATAGTTATTTAGAAGAAGAATGTGTGTATATTAACAAGCTCAAATAATTCATTTGCAAATGTTTCATAGTAAAATAATCAAAGGCATCTTTAATTCACAATTTTAATCGTTGCTAATGAACATCTGAATAAATACCGTTTAATTTTTCCTGCAGTTTAAAGGAAGTTGCTGTATCAGAGAAATAATGTTTAGATTTTTTCAAATAAAATCCAAAATTCCGTTAGTAAAGGTGCATTATAGAGGAAATATGCTATATTTTAATTATTTCCAAACTTGTAAAACAAAACAGGGGTAAACTTACAAAAACAAAAATATTTGACTTATTACCATCACGACAAAGCACTCGAGGGCTATCTGCCTAAGGAAAGGAATGCCTTTCTGGGTGGCGTTCTGTGGAAGACTGGCTCGTATGGGCGTTGCGCACAGAGAAAACCACGAAAGCGTTCATGTAGCCAACCCGCTCTTCGGGATTCGAGCCTCGGACCGCCTTACCGGTGCTTAACGACTTTACCGCTAGTCCGCTGGCGAGCCAAAAGCAAAGCGAAAGAATCACATATCTCTCAGAAACGATGCAAACAACTGGGTTTTGTGCATTCTTAAAAATTATCGATGTTACTGGTTCAAATAACTGTATCTATGTTAAACAGAGTACTCAAATTTGTTAATTTTGGGAAAGGCTTAACAATTTTTTATTCATTTTATCTCACACAATTTAACTCGAAGCATATGTATAATGTAAAATATCAGGAACTATGGGTAATTAATGATTATACATTATGCTTCAAAGATAATGCGAATATGATTCCATGATCCTATTCATGAATTTATATCTTCCAGCTAAAATGAGTCTGGATGAGAAGATAAAGAGGTATGGTGAAGCAAACAGAGATGTTGCTATATTATGCGGACATACTAGAACTGCCCTAAAGACTCACGGAAAAAGAACCAAAACTTTGAATTCTAAGGTATTTGCTCTAAATAAATTGTTTTATAATTTTTAATCTAAGCAATATTTTGTTTGAAATTTCTGCATCTAAACTTTGGAAATATTAAATTCTTAATAACCTTAAACCATGGTTTTAGTTGGTCTGGTTTGTTTGATTACGGCAAAGCATTCGAGGGCTATCTGCCTAACAAAGAGGGATGCCTTCGTACAGGACCTTCTAAACGAAACTGGCTCATATCCACGTTTCACGTGGGAAAGACCACGAAAGCGCCCATGCAGGTAGTCCGTTTGCCAAGATTCGATCCTCAAACCAAACTACCAGTGTTCAGAGACTAAACCAGCAGCCGAGCCATATTAATGCAAACTATGTTAAACCATATTAATCTAAACCATGTGATAACAGACAAAATTTCGTCTATGTTTTGCGTTCATTTCAAAGCGGAACGCTCAGTGCATTTGGAGGGCTTAAAAGTATACGTTCGTTTTCAAAGAAAATTATTTTATTCCATAAAAAGCATTGCACTAATTTTGTGTATAGTACTTTTATCCCAAGCTTTTTTTATTATTATTATTATTAGCAGCAGTTTTCTAAACCATATCTAGATCAACTGTAAAGTTTTTTTTATTTGATAAATATCTGATTAAGTTCTGAAAAGTGTATTTATCAGAATGTTGAAAATTGTTTCATTGGTGGTAATTCATTATGAAGTGCGTATGAAAGAATTTTTCCTTAATGTCAATATGATTCTGTGTAGAATATTTTTCTACTCCATATTCTCCAATTATTCTTTTATTCAGTGCAACATGAATACGAATGCGTTTGCCTGAGAGGTTGTAGGAAAAAATGTCACCCGGAAAATAAGGAACGGAAAGATAGGCACCGGAAAATTAGGAAATGGAAAATAAGTCACCATTCTTTTGCAATGGGAAAAATAAGGGATGTTTAGAAATATCGCCAAGATGGGAGATAAAAGTTTTATCATAACAACCATACCTGCGGAATAGGGAAATCTTCTGACGATGATTGAAAGAAGATAAGCGAGCTGCTGGCCTGTCCGATGGTAAAAATAGAGGGTTGACCAGCGGGTCATGGTCATTAGTGATTGTTCCCCTCGTACCCCATGTAGTTATAGCCTTAAGCTGTGGTTCAGGGGTAAAACATTGTCGCATAACTGAGCGTTCAAAGCAGTATATTATAACAAACCGTTGTAGATGAAATTTAGTCACAGTTTGCGATAAGAATATTAAAACCTGCTATCGAAATGACCTTCCTCGGCTGCAGCTAGCTCAACGTCTTCCCCTTAAAAGCCTCCCTCAAGAGAGCCCGCTATAACCCTGCCGGTTAAATTAGAATTTGGCAGGTTTCCCCAACTCCGATTGGCGACATTATTTGGCGAGATTTTAGAGTTCCTTTTTTTCCGTTCCTTATTTTCCGGGTGACATTTTTCCGTTCCTTATTTTCCGGGGGCTTTCTTTCCGTTTCCCTTTTTTCTGGGTGACATTTTTTCCGCACACCGCCTGGGAAGGTGCTCCGCGAAAGCATACATTTAAAGACAGATATCCCTTACGTATTTCATACACACAATTAAAGAAAAAATCATCATCTCCTTCCTTTTTTATTTCTATTACAGGAACCAAGTTATCCTCTTCTAGGAGGATTTTTATTCTGCAGCTATAAACAAGATGTATGCATCATTCTTTATAAAAATGCTTCATTGAAAGACTGGCATACATCCTTAGATACGAATAACATAAAAATACCTAAAATTTTGTAGTAAAAATGTGAGGGAGATTGCTTACAATTGCCTGATAGAGAAAAAGTATTGTTACTCATCATGTATAAAGAAACAAGCAAATGTTTGCAATATCCTAAATCTTATCAAAAACGATATTACCAAATCGTACACTGATATCCTATATTGCTGATATTTTTAACTTCATAAACTTTGTTGAATGAAATATTTTACGGTAAAAAAAGAGGAAAAATCATTTACTTCTCTTATCCCTCTTTTTTATATTAAAATTCATATAATTCTCTCTTTTTGTATACGTGCTGGTTGCAAAAAAAAAAAAAAATAAAAAGTCTTAAATTCTTAATTGTTTTCGTTTAACAGTTCTTAAAAGCTTCAGCTTACGATAATATAATAAAGACTTTTATTTTTTATTCGTTACTGATTTCGTGTACTATTTTCGAATGCAGTCATTTCGGACAAAGGACTATACTTTTTCAAGTGTAAGCTTAAGAGGATTAAATTCATTATGCAATGAGAACCCGAGGTCATTTTATGTTAAATGATAATATTCGAATGTTATTCACACGATTACAGCCATTTCAGTGATATTCCACAGAATGTTTAGTCAAGTGAATTGCTTTCGTTGCGGTGTTATTAGTAATGATTCAGATAATATTAATAACAGGTTATATTCATTGAGAGATCGTTAAGAATAGTACAGGTGTGGCTTTATTTTTTTATTTATATTCATCTTTTGATTAATTTCTTTGGATTGCCGTGTGAATTTTCTTATAGGGGAAATATTTTTTGTGATTCTTTATAAGATACTTTTATGCTTCCATGATCTTTCCTCTTTACATGCTAAAATTAATAAGTAGAAAAAATTTTGTATTAAAAGAAAGTTATGATAATGTTAATGATTTCCATTGCACTAGATTTGTGGTAGTGATTATTTTTACTATTAATTGTTTTTAATCTTTCAGATAAAAGCAAAAATTAAACAAGTAAAAAAATTTGAGAGAGAAATTAAAACTCTTAAAAGAAACAAAAGTCAAAGTACAAAAAAGTAAGTTAAATTATTTAATATAAACGTGATCTGTAATTTTAACCGTTCTCTACTCTCAACTAGACGTATGTAAACGTGATAGATTGTTAAATTAATAGAAATTACCAGTTAACCATTGCAAGGACCTGCATTTAAGTACTACTAATCTGTAAAATTTTCAACGAGTTGAACTTATTCTGCTTATGTAACAGATAATTTATTAAAACCAAAAAATGTATTAGGTTTTAAGATAAGATTCTTTACTGAATTCGCATATACTTGAAAAATATTAAATAGGATATTATAAATAATATTCGTTTACAGTACATAATTCATTTAGAGTAAAATAAATGAATAATATTCAGTTAGCGTAAAGAATTAAAATAATATTCAGTTAGCATAAAAAATTTAAATAATATTCAATTACTGATGAAAATGTAATTAATTTCTCTAAAACAGCAATTATTTTTATATTTGAAGAACTTTCCTTATAGAAAAATTCCGAAGTAAATCAAATAGCGCAAAATTTCAAGAAAGAGATAAGAAATGCTGTAGCTGCAAACAGTTCACTGAATGCACAATTCTGCATTTATTTTTAACACTTTTATTTAATTTGATTTTTCTGTTTGGTTTGCTTCTTTATTTGTTTGGATCAAATCTTGAAATTAGTTTTTGACTACCTTCTACCTAACCGATTTTCTTAAAATTTTTCATACAATGATAAAAAAATATTCCAGGGGAATTTTGTCAAAATTTAATATACATATTTTTTATTTGTTGAAACTGAATACTTTGAATTATTGAATTTTCCTTCAGATCCTTGTTTAACGGTCAAACTAAACATTGGGGAATTCTGATTTTTACTTTCCAAGCAAAGGATATTTTTTTCAACGTAATTTGCCAAATTTTAGCGGCTTTTCCCAAGTTTTCCGTTATTTTTAGTCATTGTGCAGTTGTTAAGGATAGTAGATTTTAAAATGAAAAAATAAAAAAATTATTCTTTGTTAATGATTTTTAGTCATTATGAGATCGGATTTCTGAATCACTAATTGAAATGAGTTAAACGTAATTTTATACCAGACTAAAAAGACTAATTTTCCAACGTTACACATTGATTTTCTTTCTTCTTTGCTTGTGTGTGTTCTGTGCACTAAACGGTTTTAAATAAATTACGTAAAAATCATTTAATATTAAACGGCTTGAATAAAAAGAACTAAAGAGGGAAAAAATACATTTTTAGCCAACATAATATTACTGATAATATGCGATCAAAAATAAAGTTGAGTTGCTCTCCTATGGAAATTATGTTATAAAATCAACGGAATTTTAAGAAATAATATATAATAAATAGAATTATCACACTCTATTCATTATAGATTGACAGTTCCGACTTAAATTCCTCCATTGTTTAGGTGTCCTACGATTTTAGCTTAATCACATAGGACCAAGAATATTATGACAGCTGATAAATATGTTTTACTTTTTAGTGCATTTTATTAAAACCCTGAAATTTTAAAGAAAAGTTTATTTATTTTATTAAGTTATAAAAAAGAAATTTCAGAAATATAATGAAAATATGGGCAGTGTATTCATATTCGAAACTGCTTGTTGGCAGCAATCACTTGTTTAGTACATCAAAGAAATCCATACGTTAGTACAAATTTTAAACAAAAAATAGTATACGTATGTTTAGTAAATCAGTTCCAAACTATTTTTTATTTACTTATAAGAAAGGCTCGTTTTGATGGATATGTATTTTTTTCAGTTCTTGAGTATTTTCCTCATTTAAAGCAATGTTTGAGTTTTCAGAGCATTTTGAGAGCTTTTTAGAACATTTCAGATCATTCTGAGGCATATTCTGGTGGTCAAGTTAAAAAATAAATTTTGCTTTACAAATTTTTGGGCCACCAATTTTCTAAAAATATGAGCTATTTTTAGCGTTATAGCAGCAATCGGACTATAGGCAACAGCTGTATAATCAATTTCAAATTAACATTTTACACCAATAACGGGCTAATACCGCCAAATATGGAAGGCATAGATATATAGTTATAGCCTATTTACCATGGGTATATTACCAGACGTAGGTTATTTCTCAGTTTACTTTAAGAATAGAATTCTCTGAAATCAGTGATTCAAACACCTTCTTCTCACCGACGGACTATAAGTTTCGTTTCGTGGAATGATGTAATAACAGTTTTCTTGACTTTTGAAGCAAAGAAGGGGAGGTCAAGTGAGAATATCAATGCCGTTCATTAGGAAAGACTTTGCCAAATCTTTCTGTGCACGAAATTATAGCTGGGTAGTAATTATAAAATCTTTTTTTGTAGTTTAGAGAGGAAAGTAATTCTGTATTTTGAGGGTGCCCAAAATAAAAGCTTTTAAACTTTACCATTTACGCAAGATTGTTTCTGAGTTTGGAGAAAATTTGTCTTCGACAGATGGAATTAATTTATCTTATAAATTATGCGAAACAAAAGTTTCTGGAGAAAAACGAATTTACCATTATGTAGCATATGAGGTGTTGTAACAGTTTTAAATTTATCATTATTAAGTTACTCATGGGTATGATCATACAAACATAATACTAACATTGTTAGAGTAATCATAACAACACTAACTAATACACTGCGAAAAGGTGAAAGGTGTGACATACATTAAAAAAAATATTAGCATTTTCAAGATGTTTGTGTGTCAAACAAATAAAGTTTTCAAAACCATATCAATAATACAACCAGAGTAACATTTCACATTTTGGGATTAATTTCATTTCGCGTTGTGTTACAAGATTTGGGCAAAACCCGTTCAAGAAAATTTTATTTTAAAATTGGTCCAGTGTTCTAAATTACGAGTAAAACAAACAAGTTTAGGAAAATTTAAAGCTTAACATTTATTTGGAAGTAAACAAAAAATTTCTACAACATTTTTGTACATTTTAGAGGTGGTGTGACAGGTGAGTTTCAAGTGTTTTACAGAGAAGCTGGTACTAAACTTTACGTACGTTTTCTACACAAATTCATCTAAAGAAGGAGGGGCCCGCAAAACTTTACTTGATAAAACGCTGCTCCATAACTCCGTTACAATTTGGAGCGTTTTGTCTACGCTTTCAACCCGGGGTTTGATATCTATAAAGAGAAAAAAAATACATTTTAGTGGATACTATAGGAAGGAGAAACTGGGCCTTCCGCCCTTTAAGTCTTTAGGCATGGTCCTCCATATGCTTTCAACCCTCGTGTTGCTTCCTCTTTGAAAAAAAAATTAGGAAGCCATTTTTTCTCAGTCAGGTAAAAGCTCGATCTCTTGCTTCTCGTCTGTTTTTCGATTCCCCCTTCTCCAACACCGCTGCAGGCTTTTTTTCTTCTTCTCGCCAGCCCCCGGCTTGGCGATGTTTGATGCTCCAAAAGTCGCCAAATGTTAGGCAACTCTAAGAGGAGTAACCATGGCAGAAGGTGGAAAAATCTTCAGAGGAAAACCGAGGATTGGCGGACATTTTGTAACTTGAAACATTTTCGTTCAGAGCATGGGGTCAATCAACTATTCGCCACAAAGAAATAAACACATTCCAGACAGTAGCCTCGAGCAGGATGTCATTCTTACATGGGTAGAAGCCTAACGGACTCTAAGTCCCCCCCGTGACAAAATCCTGCGCAGCCCAAATGCATACAAAAAAAACCTTTAGAAAGAGGGTGCAGGATTGAACTTTTCACTAAGGAATTCCGGGACAACTGTCTGCCTAAAATAAGCATTCTGACGATCGGAAGGTATATTTTTTCTCCAGAGAATTTTCGAAAACAAGTCTATAAAAATTTGCTCTTTCATCTCAAAGTAATAATTTAAGAAAATGAATTGCAAAAATCTGGCATTTGATTCACTAAATTAAATTAAACACCGAAGAATGTTTCTACAGTTGAAATATAATAATTATACAGCTAAATTCATGTTTCTTAAGAATGTTTCTACAGTTGAAATATAATAATTACACAGCTAAATTTATATTTCTTCAACAACATAAACGACTTTGCCACCAGAGTCAGAAAATATGGATTCAAAACTTTACCAGAAAGAGGGGTATTTTAAAAAAAAACTTATTAAACTTTATACACCAACTAGTGTAATAACAGAGAACTTTAAAATTTAAAGTAAAAATGACCTTAGGCGTCAACCTAACCAGAAATTAAACAAACAGTACAAAATCCAAGTTAAGATTTTAAGAACAAAATTTCATGGCTAACCAAAAAAACATCTAAAGGATGAAGGAAAAATTAACACAAGCAACTTAAATTCAGAGTTAACCAAAACTGCCATTAAAAAAATTAACAACAATTTTCAACAGAGCAAATTAAAATCAAACTAATAAAATCAAATTAATAACTTCCATTACTGATAACTGAATTAAGATAAGCATTACAATTAAGATAAGTGTTACAGTTAAGATAAGTATGTATTACATAACAGAGGGGAGATAAGCATAAACGAACAGCTGAAACTGGTATAAAAACGGTGTGCGGGAAAAAATGTCACCCGGAAAAAAGGGAAACGGAAAGAAAGCCCCCGGAAAATAAGGAACGGAAAAAATGTCACCCGGAAAATAAGGAACGGAAAAAAAGGAACTCTAAAATCTCGCCAAATAATGTCGCCAATCGGAGTTGGGGAAACCTGCCAAATTCTAATTTAACCGGCAGGGTTATAGCGGGCTCTCTTGAGGGAGGCTTTTAAGGGGAAGACGTTGAGCTAGCTGCAGCCGAGGAAGGTCATTTCGATAGCAGGTTTTAATATTCTTATCGCAAACTGTGACTAAATTTCATCTACAACGGTTTGTTATAATATACTGCTTTGAACGCTCAGTTATGCGACAATGTTTTACCCCTGAACCACAGCTTAAGGCTATAACTACATGGGGTACGAGGGGAACAATCACTAATGACCATGACCCGCTGGTCAACCCTCTATTTTTACCATCGGACAGGCCAGCAGCTCGCTTATCTTCTTTCAATCATCGTCAGAAGATTTCCCTATTCCGCAGGTATGGTTGTTATGATAAAACTTTTATCTTCCATCTTGGCGATACTTCTAAATATCCCTTATTTTTCCCATTGCGAAGGAATGGTGACTTATTTTCCGTTTCCTAATTTTCCGGTGCCTATCTTTCCGTTCCTTATTTTCCGGGTGACATTTTTTCCTACAACCATAAAAACAACTAAGCAACTCAACGCTTTTTGTGCAAAATTCTTTAACAGTATCGTCAAAGAAACCGTTTTACTACAAACCTTTATGTGAAGCTTTCGTATCCGCAAATATTGCTCTATAAAAAATGAATAACACTACATTCCGCCAGTTTAGAAAGATATACAAGCCAAATTATACTTGACAAAAAAATTATATAGGTGATTGTTTTTCGGAAATAACGGAGAAAATTAGAGAAAATGCAAAAGTAAAATGTTTCAGTTCATGAAATAAGTAATGATGACGGTCACCATATATGTTATATGATAATATATATTCTGGAGCTAGATTTAGCTGGCAAGATATTTTTATTTAATGTCGATGAACTCGAAAAGTAAACCTTTGTTCCGATTTGTCAGTTATTTGAAAAGTCATTAAATGTTTTATTGCCAAATGGCATACAGCGCACTTGAAAACAGCTAGTTTTGCTCTTTTTAACCTGTGCTATACGATATATTGTTCACGCGAAAATATCAATGAAGAAATTTTACTCTAAGGTAGTGCCATGTGTCTTGTTTTGCTAACGAGTTGCGTCGTCTCGCTGAAGGAAAAAGTGCAGATTACCCCGATATTGTCAAACTTGTATCTAGCGTAAAGAAAATATTCTTAAAAGCCCCATATCGTATACAGTACTTTAAATCTCAACCTCTAATCTGACTTTGCCTCCGAAGCCCATTAAAACACGTTGTAAAACACGGATCAATGCTTGTCAATGCAATAAATTATACTGATAAATTATACAATTTTTTTAAGAAAACGCCTAAAGGCACAATTTCAAGTGATATCTTTGATAAATTCAGTACCGCTTTGACAAAAACTCCTGCTTCCAAATTACATCTCTCCTTTTTGACTGAAGAAGCAGACACTTTCGAAAATGAAGAAGAGTTGACGATAACTGATACAGTTTTTTTTTTTTTAAATATGCTCCAATAACTGCTATAGATGTTGAGAGAAATTTCTCCGGTTATGAAAACTTATACTACACAGGTAACAGAAGATCTTTCGCTTTCGAAAACATCAAGATAAATTTAATGATTTAGTGCAACAGTAATGCATTTGTGTAAGATTCAAAATTCGGAAGAAATAAAACTCAAATGATGTGTAACTGTTTGAGTTTTAATCTACACTCATGTCCATAAATTAAGAATAATGCAAAATCAGGCAAAGGAAGAGTTAGAAGCAAAACAAATTTGACTTATTTGTAAAGCTTATTTATTAAACAAAAGGTAAAGAGCAAAAAAAGATGCTATATATTTGATATTATTAAAAAATTAGCGATTTTTTCTCCCTGGAGCAAATTACAAAAAAACCTATTTACAGAAAAACAATATTACATGGTTGGTATGATTGTTAATACATTGTATGTCTCCCAGACGATGCAATACAGTCCGTACAACGCCTAGGCATGTTGAGTATCAAATTATCGATCGGATCTTGGGGGATATTACACCACTCAAAAAGCAATGCTCTCCGAAGTTAAGGTAGACATGTAGGAGGAGGCTGACGGGCTGCAACTCGTCGGCCAAGCATGTCCCACACGTGCTCTACTGGATTCAAGTGCGGTGAGAATGCTGGCCAGTCCATACGGGTGATATCCTCCGATTGAAGGCATTCGCTTAGGATGTTTGCACGATGAAGACGGACGTTGTCATCCATAAACACAAATTGTGCGCCCATGGCGCCCGAAACAAACGTACATGTTGTTCCAGAATGACGTCCCGATAGTTTTGGCTTGTCATGGTTCCAATTTGAACATGCAGGTCAGTTCTGGAACCTAGAATAATTCCACCCCAAACGAGCACTTTTGCACCACCGTAACGGTGTCGTTCAATGATGTTTTTTTGGTAGTAACGGGTACCTGGAGCTCTCCATATGAAAGTCCGGCGAGAATCAGACTGCAAGCTAAACCTGAAATCGTCGGAAAACATCACACAAGCCCACTGTTGCGGTGTCCACAATGCATGCTCTCTACTCCAGGCTAACCGCAGGAGAGAGTGAGTTGCAGTAATTGGAATGCATCTGACAGGTCTACGAGCATATAAACCAATCTGCCCTAAGCGTCTGTACACGGTCTGCCTTGAAATTGTCGTACCAGTGGCTGAAGAGAGCTGACGAGACAGGTCTGAGGCTGTGCTCCGCCTGTTTCTTTTGGAAGTAACTGCCAAATACCGGTCCTCATTCGGCGTTGTAACTCTGAGGCGACTTGTGCTGTAACGTCTACTCACATTACCAGCATCTTGGAATTGTTGCCAAAGCCTGGAGATGACACTCTGGGCAATTCCAAGTTGGTCTGATACTTCTAGTTGGGTACGCCAATATTCCAGACGGCCCATAATTCTACCACGTAAAAAATCCTTCAAATGCGTTCTTTGTGTCATAACTATTCGGTTATTCCACTGAAATGCTTATGAAACACCTGCGAACAATTTTACTTCTTTGCCTGTATTCCTTATATATCACTCTCTTAGACTCTCGTCATTGTGACGTACCATCAGTGTCATCTGGTTACTTTCTGAAATTTGCATATGATTTTTGAAGATGTGTGTAGTGATCTTACAGGTGATATATTTATTTTAGAGTTCGATTTCCGCGTGACTCCGAATTATCCTTAATTTATGAACATGAGTGTATTTGTTAGTGTTTGTCAATTGTATCCTTTTCGATATTATTATTTTTCTTATTTTAGGGGAACATCTTATAATTTTTCAGGTCATTCTGTTTTTCATTTTAAGTACATTTGAGGGAATTTTTAAGTCATTAAAATCAGGGCCAACTTCTAAGATAAGAACACTTTCTGCATATAATTAAGAGGTTAGAGGTGACAATCTTTAATAACACATTCGGTACTGCGTTCGAGGCATTGAGTTAGCTGGATGTAATTATCGCTCCAAAATAGAACTTTATATTTTAGCAGCAAAATATAAATGATTAATTTTCTTTATCTTAATCAGAAGTTCTTTACCTTAGTCTGAAAGTACAATTCGGTGAAATCTTAGTTTATGAGTGCATTTCGTTCCTGAAGGCCGGTCGTCATCTGAAATGCTTGTAAATGATTTTCACCATAGGAATTAATGTAAAATGAATTAGCTCGTCATTTTTATACAATTTCGTAATACAAAACCAATGGAAGACAAAAAAGATAAACATAATATTATTAAACAGATGAAGTAGATGAAAACACAATTTAATTTTATTATACCTATACGAAAGGGTGAGAACAGCATAAGTCGAAAGACATGAAAAAGAAAAAGGGAAGGATATTGTTGTTTGAATCGGGAGTCTATTTTCATGAAAACAACAGGTAACTACGTATTTTCCTGAGACATCTTCTTATCGTTCCTTTAACACTTAGCGCCGCTCGACTCTGCTTAAGAATCACTGGGCATCCGACTAATTCTCCCATGAGATTTGTTATTGTCAACGTGTACGGTTATTATTAAAATTAACTAGCTATTAGTATTTGTATCATTGCTATAACTTCTTTCCGTTTTCTTCACCAGAATGTAAGTAACTGAGCCAGTATTTAAGCTGAGATTTTGGGATTTTGAGACAGAGCATGTGTTCTAGCATCGCGTGCACTCTACGTGTTACTTTCCTGCCAGTTCTGATAGCTGTAATTATTCGGCTCTCCGATATATCACTGCCGACGCTCTGATTTGACGTTCCGGTTAAATTACTCAGACAGCTTCGAGTAAAATTTAACTGTGCAGCTTTTGACTATTGTTCCACGTTTAACTTAAATTTGACTGTTATGTTTAGTTGCATCACCACGAGCTGTGGCTAATGTTATTAGCCCAAGACAGTACGTTTTTAGACTTCTGCTGATTTATCAGGATGATATTGTTACCTGAAAATTTTCCATCTTATCCAATTTTGCAAAATTTACGGAATCAAAGAGCTAGAATGATATTTTCTTTCTTCCTCTTTCTCTGAAGACATTTCTATCACACTTAAGTGTCAAAGTCCTAAAACTCTGCTTGCAGCACAATCAGACTGTAATTGAATGGCTTTCACAATCTTTTGTCGTTTCAACTATAATTATCAAAAAAAAAAAAAAAAAAAAAAAACACTGTACAAGCACATACCATTTACTGCTGCATTGACTTTCCTGGCACACTATCCCTTTGTCTGATTTCTGCATGGATTATCATTTACCTTCAATCTCTCCGTCTGTATCTCCTTCTGCCTAGGGACTCCACAGTTTAATTTGCATTGCCTGCTATTCTTTACATGTTATGTTATCTATGTTATTTCTTTCAAAATAATGCATGGCGATAAAACATATTACCACAAATGTAGAAACATATGTACAGTCGAATCCCTCTATAACGAAATTCAAGGGACCGGAAGTTTGATTCGCTATATCCGATCCAATAAGAAAAATGGATTATCGCATAAAAACGTGTAGAATTATGAGTAAAAAAAACTGACTAGCATTGCCTTATCTACCAAAAGAAGTGAATTAAGAAGCCTCATTTAAAAATCATATTAAAATTTAATTGCAATTATTATTAATTAAGCTCAGTTATTAAATTTGATGTTCGTTCTTTTCAACTCTCTCCGAAGTGTCTGACAAATTCGTTGGCATTTGTCCAAATACTGACAGATTACAACTTCTTCGGATGGCAAAACATTTCGGCTGTACTTCTTCAGCATTCCCGTGCTCCATCTTCCTCAACTTATTTCTCTTATCCAAATATTTTCCATGAGCAGAAATAATAGAGCTCAGATTTTTTCATTTAGCACAAGCCGTAAATTTGGATAAACTGTATGTATGGAGATATTGATTAGGCTGCAACAATTTTAAATTTTTCAAAGAATCGGAGAACATTGTCACCTGTCTTGGTTCAATCGTCATGGAAACCATATACGATGCCTTGAGAAATGCTTTTGTATCCTCGTTCTCTTGTCACATATGTCTCCCATAGCTTTCGTTTAACACATACAGAAAAGTGGGGGGGGGGAAAGCAAAATAATATAAAAGTGTTTTCCTTCATGAATGGATTATTGATCCTAATATTTTAATTGTGGATAATTTTAAAGGTTATTTTTTCGTTAAAACATGCAAAAATTCTGAAAAAAATATGAAAAATACAAAGACGTTTCAATCGAAGACGTCCATATAGTTTGTTACATCCGATTTTCATATTCTTGGAGGTTTACTGTAATAATAAAAAATAGCGTTAAGTGTATAGGAAATTGAAAGAAACCAAAAAGTTCTTTCGTTATATATCCAGGAGTTCGTTATAAGGCTAGGTTCCACTGAGTGGAGTCCTAAGAGGGATTCGACAGCATATGTATACACACATGATGTAAGAAGCTAATAAATTACCAACTTAATAAATCGTCAAAATATAAATCATTTTGTTAAATGACTTCTAAACCATACCGCAAAATTTCACTATAAATTTTCATCTTTAATAAAACATGGAATATTTCAGTCTGAACATTGTAAAAAAACTTAAATTAAAAAGTGCTTTATTTTAATTTAATTTATTTATTTATCACATTCAGAAAAATAGAAAGAAAAATAAAGCAAATGGAAAGATGCGAAAATCAAATACGAAAGCTAAAAGAGCAGAAAGAAAAGCATATACTAAATAAGTATGTTACACTAGGAACGTCGAAACTGAATTATCTTGATCCCAGAATTAGCATAGCTTGGTAAGATAGCCATTTTTCTTAACCATTTCCAATTTCTTTAATTGTTATTTAATTTGAAAAGCTAAATTAAAAAAACTTTAAAAAAACACTCTTATTACCAATAAGAAAATCACAGGCTTGAAAATACAGAATTCTACTAAAGTAATCGCCAGATACTTTCTTTTCTGAAAACAGTATCAGAAATTTAAAAAGCATTAAACTGAATGTAAAACATGGTATTTTTTTAAATATGTGCTTACCTAGTTTTTTCAGATTAAATATTTTTCTAAAATAAAAAAATATAGAACTCAGAAGTTAATGTTTTCTGTTTTGAGAAAAAAAACCATGTTATAAAAGTGATCAGATACTTACTTTTTTAAGAATGAAAACCCCCAAAAAAGTGTAATTTGTGTCATTTATCTGCTTTCATTGGATTACTCTTAGCATTTAAAATGGGCTTTAATCTTTCTGACATAGTTTTAACAGACGTTTTTTGTTGTTTCTTATTTTTTTCCCATTACTTTAACTGCTGGGTTAAAGGGAAATTTTTTTGTCCGAAATTTTCATTTCAACACAAATAAACAGCAACCAGAATTACAAATTTAAGTAATATGCATCTAGCCATTGTCTTGACAGAATTCAAATTATTTTGCATTACAAGTTTTCAGCCGAAAGAGCGTTAGCCCAGAAGGGCTATTAATTTCGGTTTGGCATTATGTGTTAATTCACTATAAATGGCGAATCACTTTTTAAATTGTTGCCACCAAATATTAGACCCGTGCATTATATTTAAGGAAATTAAATAATTAAGAATTTCTAAGAATGTATGTATGTTTCTCGGATTGTGATCAAACAACGGTACCTAGAGACATCAAATTTTGAATAACGTACATCTCTGCCCGCATATGGGAATCTGAAAGTCCAAATTTGAAATTTGTTTTATTATCTATTTCATATTTTGTAAGGCACTTATGAGTTTTTGATTAAGAAACTCAACGATTTCAAAGCGAGCAATGGCAACACTGTACGAAAAAAAAAAGCATTTTTATCTGCATCGCGCGAGACTGTGTATCGGAAATTCTTAAGACAGGCTTTTTTAAATATTTTGTTATGTTGCTGTTAAATTGAATTTTATGGTTTAATTGCGAAGAACATGATATTTAATTAATAAAGGCAACACACAAAACGTTAAAAAAATACCCCTTTGGGTGTAATATAAAATCTGAAAACTTTCAGTGTTTGTTTTTTTTTTTTTCTTTTTTTTTTCTGATGATTTCAAATTTAGTTTTGAAATAAACACTTTTATGCTGTTTCTTTCACCATCAATAAACTTAAGATTACGATTTCGACAAGAGATATACACCCCTAATATCATAACATTTCTATCATTTTCTATGTTTAAACTCAGTTTCTAAAAATGTGTCTTTTCCTTAATAAAAAATTGGCCATTTTTTGAAAACGCTGAATTAGTTCCCATCAACATTGTCTTACTTACACACTTCAACACTTAGATCTTTTATTTCTTGCAGATTTTGGTCAAAACTAAAGTTTTCTACTCTTTCAATTGACACATAATTGTTTTCATGCTACCCAGCTGTTATACCCAGCGAATCGAATCCAATTTGCTGAGTAACCTTTACATTAACAAATATTTTATATCAGGCATTGCCGGACTGCGGTTAGCTAGCAGCTTGCGCCATTTCGACGTTTTTAAATGGGGTTTGAATTGTAGTAAATTGTAATTTTAAAGCATAATTATAACTTGAAATAGAAGTTAAGCTTCTACACATTTTTTGGTATAATTTCGTTTTCTGAACCGTACGAAACCTTCAGCAAAAGGTGCCAGATCTAGCAAACGCACCCATCTAACCGCGATTAAATTTAGAGAGTTCTATATTTTGAACTCGCCACTGAAATACTCGTTTAATTTTTGAATTCGTTTTTGTTAACGCCGTGGATATAACAATCTGGAAACTGCCCAAGGACAGAATTCTTTAGAAAATTTTGCTCGAAGAATCATGAGATGAAATTGTGTTTTATCGAAAACAGCAAAATGGCGTGACCGGAAATAATATTGTAATGAGAATAAAAGATTAAGAACTAAAAATTGTTCTCCCCGTTTAATTTCTGTTACGTTTACCATTTCATTTTAATAGATTGCTAAGAAAAGTGTAATATATGAAATTATCCTTTCATCTAAATTGAAATATATTCTTTGATAGTTATTTACTATGATGCTTCCTTCCTTGCGTTAGGTTTACCATTCTAATTTTTGGCATCATTGCCCTCAACATTGGTTTGGCGATTTTTTATGGCCCCTATAACGGAACTGTACAGTCTTTTTTCAACACCAGATAATTTAATTCTTTAAATTACATTACGCATATAATAATTTTAAATGAGTTTTAAAAATGTGCCCAGGATGCTAGTCAGAGGTAATATAATATTACAAATACTTCATATACTAGCATGGCGATACTATTTTTAAGAACAAGTAGCAGGAAACGCAAATACATAGAACAGTGCGCTTTGTTCGTGAGTGAGAGAAATAGCTGCATTGTTGTAGTTATGTTAACACACCATTCCTATAAATCAATATCCTATAATACACTATTCGTAGTTGACAGAATATTGTCTGCAACAGATGGAATTTTGAGTATTGGACGCAGACGCGTTTGTTGATAAAAGCCATCGTAGTAAAAACACAAGTATATACTGATTTAAAATTCTTCTTGGAGAGCTCTCATACCCGACTTATGTATTTTAAATCGATCGAAAAAAGATAATATTGATTTAAATTTTGAATTCTCAGATGTCCACGAAATCTGCCATTTAATATCCTACCAATCTGTAAGAGAAGGGGATTTATAAAAATATTGAAGTCACAAATAGCTCTAAAATTCTTTTATTGCGTAAACTATTAGACATAATAGTTCAATTTACCCACTTCAAGGAATGACGTTAAGTACCTTAAGTACCTGAATCATTTATGTATATGCAAAGAATAATGAAGCCAATAACTAGAAATAATAAAACAATAAAGCAATTACTAACTGCAGATATATTCAGTCTTTTATATTTAGTATCAATATTTATGAAACTATTGATTAAAACACTGAAGCTAATTGGAAACTTTTTAGTAAGGAGAACGCATTATAAATACATTGGTGTGAAAAACTTAAGCAACGGCAGGGTTTTTTGCCATAACTCCACGAGAAATCAACTGAGAGACATGAAATGCAGAAATGAAGGAGAGTATTATGTACGTAAAGGATGACGAAAGCATCGGAGCTGAAAAAGGAATACAATGCATACGGCATGGAATAAACAAAAACAAGCTTTATTGAACGCTTTTATTGAACGCATAGTATCGTGACTCATTGTCTCTCCAAGAGGAAGAACAACAAGCAGATGTTCCTTAATAGGGAATATGCGCTCCCCTTACTGCAATGGTTGCTTCGCACCGTCTCCGCATACTCAGAACCAGCTAGTGCAACATTTCTTGCGGTAGGAGTGCCCATTCCTCAATCAGCATCTGTTTGAGTTGTTGGGTGTTCTCCGGAGGATGTAAGCGTGCTGCAATGCGTCTCCTCAAAGCATCTCACACATGTTCGATGGGATTTAAATCTGGGGAGTACTCTGGTCAATCCATTCGAGTGATACCTTTATTTTCCAGTAGCTCCTCAACAGCAAAAGTCCGATGTGGCCGTGCATTGTCGTCCATAAAAATTAAGTTTGGGCCAATGGACTGCAAATGGCACCTCGGAACAGACGCACATGGGGAAGGAGTACCTCCTCACAATAGCGATCCACGGTTACAGACCCTCTGTCGAAAACGTAGAGCTCAGTTCGCCCGTTCAGTATAATGCCTCCCTAGACAAGAACTCCAGGACCACCGTTACAGTGTCTTGTCTTTCCTTGATGTTACTGGGATAAAAAGGCGTCCCGATCTCTCTCCAAATCAAAACGCGTTGAGAATCGCTTCTGGTACTGAACCGACTCTCATCCGTAAAGAGGACACGAGTCCGTTGATCAGTTGTCCAGTTTTTGTGCTCTCTGCACCACTGTAAACGGTGGCGTCGGTGGACAACTTTCAACGGGAGGCAGCGTTCAGGACGGCGAGCGAATAGGCCCCCTTTGTGGAAGCGTCTGGCCACAGTAAACCGCGACACTTGTCGCCCCGTTGCTGTACAGAGTTGCTGAGCAGTGGCGCTTGCTGACTGCTGTCGGCCTCTTTTCGCCTGCAGGACAATATATCGGTCATCCCCTGCAGATGTCGTCCTCGGGCGGCCACCACCAACCTTTCTAACAGCTGTACCTGTGGTTTGAAACGCTTTTCAAGCGCGCGAAACGACACTTTTGTTGATTCCGAGCTTAGCAGCTACACTGGTGACAGTACGCCCCTCCTCCAGCTTTCCGATCATTCTTCCACGTGTGAAGTCGTCCAAATGATTTCTTCTAGCCATATTTCACGAACTGATTCACTGGCACTTGCAGCGAATATGTTGAATTGCGTCTCCGTCCTTCCTTTTATTCTACTGTTGAGCTGCGCGCGCCGACATCACGCGTTTTGTGTACGCTCACGTCGCCTTTGACGTTTCGTTCCTGATATTTGCATACGCATGACGTTTCTACTGACTTACGTGTTGATTGTTCTGATCTCCAGACCTCCTTTTCTGAATTTCATGGCTATCTGCTAAGTGTTTACATTATTGCTTAAGTTTTGCACACCAGTGTAATAAAAGTATACTGATTTCAATAGATTTATTTTTAAATCCATCAGATACTTAGCTTTAATTCTTAAATCATTTCATTTCCTACGATTCACCGGTAAATCTGTATATCCTACATCTATTACCATGATCCCTTTAGAGTATATTTCAAAATACAGTCTGCATGCAAAAACTGGGTCGAACGATATTAAATGAACTACTTATGACTATTGAGATTTTGATGTTCATTTCAAGGGCAACATGCTTTTATCTAAAGTACATTTTTTCATGGCTTTATTTAACCTCGTTGCCTATTTGTTTGTTGTTCAGTTGGTTTATCTGTTGGTTTCTGTGGATAAATCTGGAAATTAATTTAAAACTCCCTTCTATTGACTTAATTGTTTAAAAAATATTTTCCTACGTATTTGCAATCACATTAAAATATTCCCAGAGGAATACTTTTTAGATTTGATACATCAGTTTTAATTTATTCATCTTTTTTTATTTCTTTTATTTTATTTTATTCATTTTATGGCGATATCTCTTACTCTGGCCTCTTGTATTCCCAAGATATACACGAGTAGGCTTTCACAAGTAAATTAAAGCACAAATACAATAAATAAATAATTAAAACGCAATATTATCTAAAATAATTCTAAATTAGAAAAAATGTAATCAAGTCCATTACAAATACATGAATATATTGCAATTATTTAGTTTTCCTCTCTTCAGATTTAAAAGCTCTCTACGAAGGAGAGAAATTACGACATTTAGAAGAAAAAAAAATAATAATGGCAGAAAAAGACAAATGTATCAGCATTATAAGACAAATATACTACGTCCATAAGTTAGGAATCTTCTCTACTAATATATGGAAAGGATCTGCCTCATTTAGCCATGGAAGATATAACCATATGATGGAAGGAATGATTACGACACGCAAATACAAATTAATTCGAAAACAAAAGTTTGGGTTCTTCGAATGAAAACTTGTTCACTAATATTAATTTCGCATTTTAGATACAGTGTAAATCAAAGGAAAAAATAATTTTGTCCCTTAAATGTTTTAACAATCTATTTTTTGCTGTTAAAAAATCTTCTCAATTTATTTTTAATTAACACATTTTCATCTGTTAAATATAAATGTTTCAATAAGTTGTATTTACCTGCTAATGCCTTTTCAACCTCTTTTTTAATTAATACATTTTTTCGATTTCTTAGGTGTAAAAAGTTTGATGTTCCAGTAGAAAAGATTTACACCAAATCGCAAATAGAAAAATTTCAATGGGCTATTGAAATTGCTACGAAAAATTTCAAATTTTAATTCCAGGACTGTAATTTTTCTTTGAAACTTTATAGTAATTTTATTTTCGCCATACTAAATATTAGTAATTTGCATATTAATATCTATGTACTAGCCAAAGAATTCTTTAACTGGAATAAAATTTTATTTATACTATAAAAGTTTATCTATCTGACTAACTCTGAAGTAGATATTAGGAAAGATTACCCACTGGCTTCGATAGCATTCTTGACTCACCAATGGCCTGAGAGAGTAAGACAATTTAACATAGTATGTAAGATCTCGTCTTTTTTGCTAACATACGCTGTAACTAGATTGACTGGAAAATCTGTGTTGCTACTTCTTCCAAAGACTCGAAGATGAATACAATAGGGGGGGAAGGGTGTAAAAGACCCTTTTATTGAACAAAATTATTTACACGCGGCACGGACTAACATGCTTACGCCGTCACCAGCCACTTCTGGTGAGGAACTTTTAGATAATGTAACAAACTAAATTTAAAGGAAAATAGTAATGCAAGAATACATAATTTAATTTAACCAAGCAGGTTAATTCATGAACCTACAGTGGCGAGATAATGATTTCAGCGGCAAGAATGAGAAGCCGAGATTCAAAATTCAAACAGCAGGTAACAATAGCAACGTGCGCACTCAATAGCGAAAACATGCTCTGGCTAATACTTTCGCTACTTCAGTTTAAATACACTCTCGTTCACCCTAACTCATTTACATACTAGCAAGGAAACGCGAGGGAAATCAAAAAGGACAAAAAAGCTGACAAATTTAAGTACTGTTTGTAAAAAATAATAGAAACTCTACAAGTAGATCGGCCGAGGTTCAAACTCTGGAAAATGGATTGGTTATATGGGCATATTCGCGATCTCCTCCATTTGTAACATGAATACGAGGCAGTTTCCTTTAAAAGGAAGGCCCTCCACAAAGGCATTCTTTTCTCCCTTAAGCAGATATCGCCCGCGTGCCTTGCTCATCTACTAAAAATAAAGTTATATACTCGATGTCTAGTTTTTCTATCAGTTTGAATTACCGACTTAGCATTAAGCATTGTTAGGCCAAGTTAAAGATGACCTATGTTCGCTATGACTAAAGTAGAAACGAGAAAGCTGACGAAGATGTTTCAGTAATTTTTTTGATAAGATACTTCAGAAAGCCAAGAGGTAAAATATTTCAGGATTGATTCTTCGAACAAAATAAAAATTCCACTATGGTAGCTGGTAATTACACTAGAACTGTCGAACAACGAAGCCATCTCGACATCTCTGATTTTGTCGACTAATCAAGAGAGTTTTAAAAATGTCTGAATACTTTCCACTGAATCACAATTCTAAGACTTTTACAGTGAAGAGTGCAACTGTATGCAGATTATTTATAATTTGAATAAGAAGACCTGCAGTAACAAGGATTGAAGAATGACTTGAGAATAAGATTAGTGGAGTTTCTATGATTTCTGGGAGTAAAGCTGAAAATAACCTTAGACTAGAAATACAAATAACAGGATTTAGAATTTCATTTCAAAGAATAAGAAAATTAATAATACCATCTTCTTTATGACGTAAATTTATTTGTGATGATATGAATTTGGAATTCTTTACCTGTTCAAAATATTTCGGATTTTCTTATCAGTTAACACATGTGTAAAACTAGAAACTTTTCTTCTCTGTTTAATGAATAAACATCCTGCTATAATAACCATTTATGTTATCATTTATCGAAAACTCTGTCTATAAACTAAATTTTCCTCTGTATTCGTTGCATCTTATTATGGCAAAAGGAAAAGAAATTCTTTCGGTGTATAAAATAGATTTTCTCGGAAAGCAAAATTTCGCTTAAATCACTTAAAAGATTATTTTCAATTTCTGCACTCTTTTCATCTCACATTGTGGAGAAACACCTTTTACCTCTTCAAAGGGGGGGGGGAATATAAAAAGTGAGTGTGTGAAAACAAAATCGAAAATTCTTCGATTTTTTCTTAATACTTTTGCAGCTGTTTAAATTTATACATATTTTTTAAATTGTTGCTGCCATATGCATGATGCCATGTTCCTAAAAAATGTTTTCCTTATTTCAATTGTTGAAATATCTGCCCTTTCTCACATAATAATTAATAGAAGCGCGTTGCTTTACGAGCTGATAGATTTATTAATTCAGTCTTTTGCGTACTTAATATAGTAGCCTAGCAACTGTAACTGTAATATGAAATAAAAAATTTAAATTCGCATTTTATTATTATTTTAATTTATTTTGTCTTAATATATATATATATATATATAAGTTCTTCTTAAATTTGTCTAAAACTCTGCTAATCGTTATCGATGTTTTGATTTATGTTATTACGGCAAAGCACTCGAGGGCTATCTGCCTGAGAGGAATGCCTTCGGGAAGACTTTCTAAGGGAAACTGGCTCGTACGTATGATATACATGGGAAAAACCACGAAAGCGCCCATGCAGCCAGTCCGTTCGCGGGATTCGAGACTCAGACAGAGCTAGCAATATTCAGCCACTTTACCGCTCGTCGCTGGTAGGCATCGAATAGTTATCGAAGATCGGATTAACGGAAAGCACGTTCATGTTTGATTTGCTTTTTTTTTTTTTTTTTTTTTTTTTTTTTGCTCAGGAAGACTATTAATTTCCTTTTAACATTTTGCGTTGATTCACTAAAAGCGTTGTTTCACTTTTCAAATTGTTGCCACCAAATATTATCGCCCTGCATTATATTTAAAGAAATTAAATAACGACGAATCTACATAAATGTATGTACGTTTCTCGCATTGTGATAAAATAACAGTACCTAGAGCCATCGAATTTTGAATATTGAACCTTCCCACCCAAATATGGGCATCTGGAAGCCCAAATTTGAAATTTGGAACTTGTTTTATTATCGGTTTTATATTTTGTAAAACTTTAACGAATTTTTTAAGGATTTCAAAGCGAGCAATGGCAATGTTCTACAGAAGAAAACATTTTTGTCTCCAGCGCGTGAGACTGTGTATCAGAAATTCTAAAGATATGCTTATTTTAAAATTATTTTGCGATATTTCAACTGAATTTTATGGTTTGTTGTTGTTGAACTGAATTTTATTGTTAAGTCTGAAGAACATGATATTTAATAAATAAAGGTAACACGCAAAATGTTAAAAAACGCGCCTTTGGACGTAACTTAAAATCTGAAAACTTGAACCGGTCTCTTCGAATTTACGAATGATCCTCCACAGACCCTTTGCAAAGTCGCATCTCATACCCCTTAATTTCCCAATTTTGGAAGTATTTTTAAATGTCGTATCAATTACGAAATGATACTTTCTTTCACCGATGCCAAGAAGTGTTACGAATTCCAGAGTATGAAATTAATTGGCATCCGTAACTAATTTGTATACAGAACGTTCCTCATACTGGCTACAATCGGGATAGAAATTCAGATGGGGTTTATATACAAATATATATCTTTCGTACCTTGTACGAAAATTTTGAGTTCACATCGTGCGCTCAACTACTTTTTCCTGGATTATCGCCAAGTGTATTAGAATATGATGTTACTGTGTCTCAAACGATGGTATTCTTCGCTTCTGCCAGCTCGATGATAGCCAAACAGGTAAACCTACTAAATATAATAATTCCCACCGGTGGCTAAACAGGTGATTTTCTCCAAATTTAACGCAAAAATTAGTTTTCCTAAAAACCTTTACCGTGAAGATAACCCCAACTTTAGATAATTAATGTTAACTAATAAAGCAATTAATGGATCTTCATTTCTAAGAGAAATTCTTCTTCTTTCTTCTGAGAGAGGGAGAGTCAGAATGTTTCCAGATATTTGTTTCGGAAGTTTGTAAGGGGAGCAAAATTACGGACACATTCTCATCAGCTGTTATTATTATCCTTAAAAACGCTGGATCCTTTTCAACGATCTGTTTTCACACATAGCAGTTGTGTCAACTAGCATTTGTTCTTTTATCAGGCTTCACTTCTTGAATACAAGTGATACAGTAAACTGTGGTGCAGAGAACAAAATATTGACGTTTTTCAGCTGTAAGTTGGGGCCGCTGTCCTTTCGCATGATGTTCATTAATCTTTTGTAGATATAGCCAAGTAGTTCGAATACTGCACTATAATAACACCTTCAAGTTAATTAGACCTAAGCATGTTCTGCCAACATATATCTTTTCATTTTTTAAACCATGGTCTCATTTAAAACTTTTCAATGTTCCAAAACATTTGTATGCTTACTTAAAATAGTTTTCGCAGCTGTTTTGTCCAAAGGGATATCAAAATTCTACCATACAACGCAATTAAATAAATAATTCTTTTCCTGACGATAAAGATATCTTTTCAGACACTATAAAAGATACAGTATTAAAAAAAACTACGAAATAAGAAAGGAAATAAACAATTAAAAATATTTTAATGCTGTAACCAGTTGCAGTACATATATAATCCATTGACAATGTGAAGAAACTTCAAACATAATTTAGATTATTTACAATGGAAGCTTACCAAACTGTGACAGAAATAATTTTTAAACCTTCCCCCCAAAAAATATTTTCATGACACTTTGAAACTTTAAAATTGCCTCAGTATTATTTAATAAGTCTCAAAAGCAATATCAAGCTATTCCATACCTCCTTTCCCCCATCTACATTCTTCCGAAAACGTTTCTAAACAAGTAAATTTGCCGTAGAACAGTAGCGATTTTATCTTCTGCGAAAGTGCAGAAAAAATAATCGGAAATCAGATCTCTTCTTGGTCCACGAAGCATGAAACTTTTACACATTGAGCGGGAATAAATTAAGACTAATAACGGATTAAGAGTTCCAAAATGAACAAGAATCAAATTAATCCATAGGATAGCCCACGAATGTATTACATGAAGGTCAAATTAGCAATACTTGACATTGATAACGAAAAAATTTCTTTTGCATGAATGCCAGTCATAAATGCGACACAGCTAACCATTTCCATTATTAGCTCCTTCGATTCTGAACAGTTTCTTCCGTTTCTTGCACAGAGACAGCAAATTTTCCAAAATGATGAAGTTAGCGGTAAGTTTCTGATTTATTATCATTAGTTTTTATCTCCATTTTACTTTTATTCCTCAATAAAAACGTATTTTATACTAATACCATCAAATAAAATATTGAACTCTGCCTGTGACAAGATTACTTCTTTAGCTAATTCTTTTCCTATTTGTTTAGTTTTAAAATTTATTTCTTCTTAATTTTCCTTTAAAGTTCTCCTCCTTTATTTTACAAATTTCATGTAAAAAAGTTTATAAAATTTCATATATGTGAAAAAGGCATACTTTACCCGATAGCTACAGTATCATTTGCAAGAGTGGCAGGAACAAAATCAAAATATGCTAAGACCAGCTTTGGCTAAGACTTCTTCACAACTTTTGTGACTGCCATTCATTGATCACTTTATAATCTTAATATCCTTTTCAGCATTCTTTCTGTCTGTTGTCAGATTTCTTTCAAACTCTGACAGCGAGTAAATCATAGAATACTTCAAATATATTTTAAATTTGGTGCCTAAATATATTATTATTTAAATATTTATATTATTTGCTTTTCGTAGGACCTAACTCTATAATAAATGTAAAAGATGTGCAGAATTTGTTGTTATTACTAAAAATTCATGGACGTTTCTAGAACATTGTTTGCATCAGTGTGTTTTTCGAAGGACGAAAATTTACTAAGATACTTTTCAAACTCATTTCATCGAACAAATTTTAATAGATTTCTTTTAGATTTTGAGTAAATTTACAGATACAAAACAAAAACTGCTCGTTTTTGTGGTTAATGATCTCGAGGTTCAGCGAAATAGCATTCGTTATGAACTTTGTGGAGGATCCATGAAACTACTAATTACAGTCATATTCGTGAATTTTATACCTAATTATACGGAATGATTAAAATTTAACTTAGAAAACCAAGTGGCTTTTACTAACTGACTACTTTTACTCTACAGTAATCATATACAAGTTAAATGTTACCTTTACAAAACAGCATTACCCCAATGCTAGAAATATTTTCATAACATCTGCATTTGATTCTGAGAAACTCTGCCACTGGAAGTATATGTCTAGGAGCAATACTTAAAAAAATCTGATGTGAACATTACATGACTTCCTTGTATGGCTTATTAAATTATACGCATTTTTTGCTGCACTTCATTTAAACTTATTTCCTCGAATGATTCTATAATTAGCCCATCCCTCAAGGCAAATTGAACATGAGATCAAAAATTGAAAATTTTGAAATTAAATATCTCGGTCAATTTTTGGCGTACGATAGTCAAACTTCTTATAATTTTTCTTTTTTATAACGAGTATAAAAACTTTCCCTAATATAAGTATAGGAATCGGAAGACCGTATTAAAAGTTAAATTTCGTTTTTTGTCGGAAATTATTTTATTTATAAATTTGATATTTCCAAAACAGAATATTTTCTTCATTTAAAACACTTCTGCAATTTAAAGTGGAAACTTTCTACAGTTAATCGTTTTTGAGTTGCGCGAGATACACACACTAGTGAGCAAAATTAGAAGAATTCGGACATTATGTCGAATTTCTGAAATAAACAGTAGACATATTTTAATGAAATATTATATGAATATACTTCTATACAAAGAAAGAGATACACCATTCAAAAGTCATTTTAGGTACGCAAGATTATAAGTAAAGCTCAGAATGCAAGGATGTCCAAAATTCACGTTATGATATGTAACTGAAATTGAGTCTAATATGGGTATGGTCCTATCTTACAGCCAAGGCAAGTCGCGCACTGTGACGGCAAACTGAACAGGAGGCAGTTGAGAAGTTCCTGTGTCAGTCGATTCTCGGAGGGAGATGGCGAGAGGATATTACCCGCCCAACAGGGTCCCAAGAATTAAGGTTAGCAGATCTGGCTAGCTAAATCATGCGGCGACTGTCCTAACTTTTTGCAAGTAACCTTCGAGCAGCTGAGCTCTATGTGGACGAGCGTTGTCGTCAATTAACAGGAACCCAGGACCAAATGCGCCCCTGAAAAGTCGATCATAGGGTTCCTAAAATCGCCTCCCTATACCTCATAGCAGTCACATAGCCTTTGTCATATACATGCAAGGGTATGCGGCCGTCCAACATAATGTCTACCTAAACCATTACACCTCCACCACCGTAATGATCCTTTTCCCTGAAAAGGGAGGGTAGCTCCCTCCAGACACAAGTACGCTGAGAATCAGTGTCCAGGCCGAATGCAGACTTCTCTGTAAAAAGCACGGTACTCCACTGAAGTCTGGTCCAACGGGCATGTTGTCTGTACCATGCTAAACGCGCTCTCTTGTGTACTTCAGTGAGCGAGACGCAAACAGCGGGTCTTCTGAGCATACAGCACTATCTCATGAAGCTTTCGGGCAATTGAAGACCATGAAACTCGGGTTCCAGTGGCAGCACACACCTCATGTGAGAGCTGTGAAGCTGTAGCGATCCTATATCACCACGCTGAAAGTGCCAAATAATTCCACATTCGTCATTTTGGATCTTGGTTTACATTTTCCATGTCTTCTCGATATGGATCTAGCATCCTGAAACTATTTCCACAAACTGCAGTATAGGCCGCGAACACGGGGCGTCACACTGAGCTGTGTAGCTCCCTGCACTTGTGATAGGCCTACCTCCATTCTACCGACAACTCTCCATCTCATTCCGTCAACCATACATTTTGGGTTACTCATTTTACTTGATACCTAGTAGATAGTTTCCCAACGCTTGGTAGAAACATGGAGAATGTCATGAAAGACTAGGAGCAAACCAATCTTCGAAAAACCCTCGTGGGCTTATATCCCCTCCACAATCACAGTTCCTCGGACATGCACGTGTACATTTATGTAGTCAACTCTGAATATTTGGATAATTCTTCGACGGCATAATTAGTACCTTTGGTTCAATACGTTTCATAAAAATAGACATAATTTGCAAATTCTATTAATTTCGCACACGAGTGTATATACATAGGTAGGTAGGTACAAACGTCACGAAAAATCCTTTTTACAATCCCTTTTGAATCCATTTTAAATTCAGTTTTGGGGAAAAAAGAATTCATTTATTTTGTCCGTATGTACAGACGTCACGAAAAAAAAATCGTCGAAATTGATTCGACGGAACTGTCCCAATGTATATTTCCATTGAAATATGATACGCGAAATCTTTCGCGATTAAAATACTTCCTTCACTTCGCACGAGGAAGCAAAAACAAACGAAAAAACACAACTTAGAACCTTTCTCGACTTATAATATTTTATTATTAGCAGTAGTAATTTTCCTTTAAAATATTTTCAGAGATTAATAATTTTAAATACGAGTCAAATAAAACCACAATTAATTTTTAATTATTGCTTTAAATTCTAATGCACTTTTTTCTCCTTATTTCAGGTTTTCGCAATCCTTTTTGGCGTTGCTGTGGCATCATTAGTACCAGTAGATGTCATTCCTCACTACAGTTATCATGGTCTAGCTGGAAGTGGCATCAGCTCTCGTTATTTCCGAAAAGCCCAACCCCTAGGTTATGGAATTGCTGGCTTAGGATATGGTTACAACACCTTAGGTGGCCTCAGCTACGGTTTAAATTCTGTTGGTAGACTGGGATATGGCTACAATTCTCTTAATGGACTTGGATACGGAGTGAACAACCTTGGCGGTCTTGGATACGGCTACAACAACCTCGGTTATGGATACTCCGGTCTTGGATTTCGTAACTATGGATTAGGAGGATTGGGATATGCAAATTTTCTCCTTTAAAAATGTAAGTGATAGCATATTTGTATTTATTGTTATAACATAATTTCATAAAACAGAGACAAATTTTACAAATTTGAAAGAAAATTTGAATTCAACCGGGACCGATAAGATTAGATGCATGACAAGACTGAAATATTAATTAATAACCAATGTTAGTAATTAGCAAGCGTAAGTTTTAAAGCTGTTTTTGCAAATTCTGATTTCTCAGTTTTAATCATTTAATACTAAAATTTTTTTCATTAAATTTTATCTTAAATTACGAATACTGAACTAATAACATGAAATATCTCTTTCTTATAGATTATGTCTTAGCACTTCCCAGCTGAATTTCGATGACAACTATTTAAATGATCTAAGAAGAATTTAGAACTGCTGTTGACCTGAACTTTCATTTCTAGCAAAACTTTCCTTCATTTCTTTTCCAGTAAATGTATTTTTCTACAACGAACTGCCAAATAAATTGTTTAAAAATTATTAGTAAATATATTTTAACAAATAAATATACTAATAATCACAATTAAGGCTGATTTAAATTAAGTCACAACTGACTACAGGCAACTGAATGTTCCATTTTACTCAATACAAATGCACATATCTATATCATCCAAAATTCTAAATAAAATAGATAATTCATTAATAAAAACTTAATTGATGCTTACAACTATTCAAAAACTGATGCTTTCGTGGAGAATTTTCTGTGAGAAATTAGCTTGCATTCGCATTACAAGCTATAAAGCAAAAAAGCCCGATACTACCAACACAGCACCAAGAATCTAAGCTGGCAACAGCTACCCAAAATCAATATCCTAAGAGAAAATACAACCATTCAATGATTTTGCTCATTCAGTCTTTGACCGTCTGATAATTAATTGTAAGAATATTCAGTTTAATAACTGCTGCGAAAGAGTAAATTACACATTTGATAAAAATATTATTGTTAAAAATGATAAACATTCGTTAAATAATCAAAGACACTTTTTTTTTAGTTTAATTTAATAATGTTTTGAACGTAATATTTGTATTATAGTTAAACCAAAGGTATTTACATAAAAACACATAAAGGATACAAGAACAAATCTTAATAATTATATGTAAAACAGTTCTCCCTCCATCACTATTAATGCCTAAGCTTCAAATGTTAAAGGAGTATTTTCGATTGGTTTATTTGATTATTGTAAAACACTTGAGGTCTATATGCCTAAGAGGAGGAATGCCTTCTTGGATGACTTTCTAAGGCAAACTGGCTCGTATACACGTTACATATGGGGAAAACTATTAAAACGCCCACACAGCCAGCCCTCTCGCAAGGATCGAATTATCAGTGTTCAGCGATTTTACCACTTGACCGCTGTTGGGCTAAAGGAGTACTTTTGCAGATACTTACTTTAATAGTCTGGCAATGGAAATATCAAAACTAAGTTGCAAGTTTCTTTCAACAATGAAAATTTTGTAATATGCAAGATTCGCCTGGAAATCTGCTAATACATATGCCACTGATGACCAGACTTCATGTCAATAAGAGCCGCATGTTATAACTGAAGAAATCTAACATTACGTAAAGTAATAAAACATTTTTTGAATATACAAGATTTCCTTTAATAATTTAACAGTAATACTGCATTTTATATTTAATACGGCTATTCAATATGCATATAAATGAATACTTTTTGTAGCTCTTACAGTGCGCTCAGGAAAATATGCTGCAGCTGCCACAAATGCACAAGTTTTAAAACGTCATATGCAGAATGTGGCAGCTAATGTTACATCAGTACTCAGAATTTTCGATAACATGGAATGATTCACAGGTAGAATTTTCGATAACATGGAATGATTCACAGGTGCACAGCATACCTTTTGAATAAAACACTTATACAGAAATAAAGATTCTTATGTTAAAGTGGCTTCTTTCACTGTACACATGAAAAAAAAAGTTCTGGAACAAATCTTCAATAAATTTATTTCTTTCATAAGTATCCTCTCGTGACGCCTTATAAACGTGCCACACTTTCACGCAAGTCAGCTGCTGTAAAAAGATAAATCTTCATAGCGATGCTGAGGCACAGAGACCGCACATAAACTGAAGATCAGTTAACTGATAGAGAGTCGGCACCATTATGCCAATCCGGTACTTTTTATAAGGTTGATGTTTTCGCCAAATGAGAACAATTTTTCAGGTTGTGCTCCTCGGAAGAAGCTTCGGGTATGTCAATAAAGTAAACTTTATTTTCATCGAAGTAACAAGCTGTTATACTCATCAAGCGTGAAAAGGATTTATATACGGGTATACAAAATGCCCAATCAAGATCGCCAAATTCTGACAACCAAATTCTTCGCTTGGAATACATAAAAAAATGAAAATATAACTGTACCTATACAATACATAGTTTTCAAGATAAATGCAAAAGAAAAGTGTGATGTCATTTCTGGTTAAAAAAAAAAAAAAAAAAAAAAAAACTCTGAAAGGGTTCAGATTTTAATGATCGTCCAAAAGGATTTGTTAAGGATTTTACGCTCTAGCTCGGAATTTTAATCTAGCAAGTCTTATGTTGCATTCACTCCTGTTAACCTATTTCTTTCATTCTTTCATTCAACCCATTCTTTCCTTCAGTTTGTCTTTTTAGCTTGATTATTATGCATCATTTCCATTGCACTTATACCATATACAATTTAAAAGCAAAATTACAAAAATTTTAAAGGCAGCATTGTTTTAGAATTCTCGAAGCAAGGGCATTTTTTTTTTTTTTTTTTTT
>KK120266.1:993238-1008289 GCA_000611955.2 Stegodyphus mimosarum | reverse complement strand
CAGATTTTTTTAATGATCGTCCAAAAGGATTTGTTAAGGATTTTACGCTCTAGCTCGGAATTTTAATCTAGCAAGTCTTATGTTGCATTCACTCCTGTTAACCTATTTCTTTCATTCTTTCATTCAACCCATTCTTTTCAGTTTGTCTGTCTGCCTGTCTTTTTCACTTTATCATATTAATGTTCAGTTTTCTTAGCAAGAAAACGGCTTGTAAAACTTTTTTTTTGTCTTTTTATTATTAACGTTTTGTGTGTTAACTTTACTTATTACATATCATGTTCTTCGCACTTGCGCCACACATAATTCAATACAACAGCAAAATCACAAAATATTTAAAAACACCGTATCCTTAGAATTTCCGATATCCAGTCTCGTGCGCTAGAGATAAAAATGTTTTATCCTGTACATCTGCACCGCTCTTTAAGCCACTGCTCTCTTTCAAATCGTCGACTTCCTTAATCAAATATTCATTAAAGTTTTACAAAACATAAAATTCCAGTTTCAAAATTCGGGCTTCCATGTGCATATTTTCGGAAGGAGGACTACGTTATTCAAAATTTGATGGCTCTACGAATCGTCGATTTTCAAAATGCGAGGAACATACATACATATATGCAGATTCTTCGGCATTTAATTTCTTAAAAAATAATACAGGGTAATAGTATTTGATGGCAAAATTTTGAAAAGTAATACAGCCGTTTATACTGGATGACCCAAACTCCCGTTTCGAGACTAATAACCCATTCGGGTTAACGCTCTTTTGGGCTAAAAAATCTATTGGAATAGATTGAGTATCGGTATTTGCATATGTTTACATATGTTGGGTATGCAACAAACTGTGTGTTGTATATGTGTATGTAACATATGTAACAAAATGTTAGAATTGTATGCATACCGAGGTATGCGTGGAATGGCTGGCTGCATGGTGTCCAAAGTATATGCAGCATGAAGACGATAACAGTTCTTCTATTAGATACATGGAGAGAGACAGCACGTTGTTTCAACTATACTTACTTTTTCAATAGAAATATGGCCACTTAAAGACGCCATACCAGGAGTAAAAGAAATGAAAGTAAAATGTAATTTTTGGGCTTTGTAATTTTTAAATGTTACGTCAGATATTATTAAAGTTGTAGTGTAATATGTAAATAATTGAATACCTTTCAGCATCCTATAGTTAACCATATTTATATATGTATTTTGGGGGTTTAAATGTTTTACCGACTTAACTTTCAAAAACTGGTGTTTATCAATGTTTTGCCTGGCAGTCGGATTTTTGCCAATTTTCTGTATGTCTGATCCCTCGGGGAATTTCTTTCCTGCGTTTGAAAATAAATTGATTTAAAATCAAATTGAAATATTTGTTAGGCTTCATCAATTGGATTTCATTCAAATATACGAAACCAGATATCTTAATTATTGGTGATTTCATCGAAAAGGACTAATTACCCTTGAAAAGTCAGCCTTTTCCATGGAATCAACAATGACTACTTTTGTATTGTTTTGGTTTGTTTTAAAAATTCAAATGTATTTTTACTAAGTTTTATTTACAGAGTTTAAACTCATTTTCCTAGGTAATTAATTTTAATAAGTTTCCTAATTAAAACAATTTTTACTCTTCTTTTTCAGAAGGATAATCGACATTAATAATTAAAATTTATATTTGTAACCTTGGCTGCGTTGAAGCTGGATTTTTGACTCTGAAAGTCCATTTCTATTTTTTTACACATACATATATATACTTCCTTTTGTTTCATATCTGGAATGAATATAGACGGTAAATTTAATAAAAATGTCTTACACTAAATCTTCAATATTCTATCAAATATATAAATTTTTATATGGTCCATAAAATGGCTTAAATATTCTATTTGATTTCTTTCGGCTATCAATATACACGTCGATTTCATATATAGAAAAAGACTTTTACCACTAGTAATAGAATGTTTCGAATCCCCCTCCATTCAATAGTTCCTTTTTTCTAATATTTCCCAAACTGTTAGCATCACGACCTATGATCTCTCTAGGAAGCAAAACGTTGATTTCTAAAATGCTCCAAGAAAAAGTTGCTCTCTATGGAAGAGAAAGAAAAAATCCAGAATAAAATAATGTTATAATGGATTAATAATAAAAAAACAGTGATAAGATTCAACGGTAAAATAATAATTATAAATTACTTCACAATTTAAATAAATACACGTAACTGTAAAATAAAAAATATTCATATATATTTGCATTCCGCAACGAAAATTATTTAACGATTCAACCTATTTTTGGGGAACCACTGCTGCAATTTATCCAGTGTTTGAAATCTCTTTTTCCAGTAAACAGGGCCAGCTGTTGCTATAAAAGAATGCATATGCGCACCTTTATGAAAAACTCCAGACTGGCAAAAGAGTGCTGCGGATCAATTTCAAGCGAGACTAATCTTCAGTTTGTGCATGCTCCTTTACGCAGCGCCATCATTATGATTTCCATACTTTCTTAAAAATCTGATTTTTTATTTATTAATGTAAGCATAAATATTCACTTGTTTTTAAAGCTAAAAGATTTTAGAAAATTACTATTGCTTTTAAAAAATGAAATAGTTAATTCATTATAGTATACATTTTATTGCATAATATGTCACAATGACAAAATTAAATTTGGAAGCTTAATGAAAGTGATGATGAAAGAGACCCTTTATAATGGGCATCTAGGTTTCATGAAAATATGTCTCATCTATTCAAGTGGTATTTGAAATATTACTGACTTCATCATTTGATTCACTGCTAAGGCCTAGGAATCTTTATTATTGCTCTTTTGTTATTTTCAAATTATTCGAACAAAATTTAAAGTATCTTCCTGCAACAACACAAATTTTTAACTCCTGTTTACATTTTAATGAAATTATATTCCTGTTTACATTCTCATATCTTTTACAGGCAAAACGAAAATACATCCTTCAAAATAACAAAATGAATGATCACAAAGCAAATAATAATAATAATAATAATAACTTTAAAAAATAGCATTTGCCCAGATAGAAATTCTACATCACAGTGCTTTAATATTTTTATTTACATTTTAGGAATATTCCTACCTTTCTGAATCTCTTTAAATGGAAAAGAAGGGGGAAAAAAGTAAGATAATAAAAAAAGTAAACGAATAGCTCATATGCTGCAAATCAAGACATGAAAAAATATATCGCATCAAATGCAGCGGGTGCCCAATACCAACTGTTTCTGGTATACAAATGCCCTGCATGGAAACATGCATATATAGTTCTCATCGTTTAAAGCAGGATTCTTTCATCAAGCAAACGTGACACTTCTTAGCAGAGTATTCATCTACCACATATATGCAGTAACCATCCACAAAGGATTAAAAAAACTTATAAATATATGTATACATAATCTCATTGTTTATGATAAACAACAGGTCAAGTTATTCGAATACAGCAAAACATTAAAAGGCTATCTGCTTAAGGAAAGTGATGCTTTCGTGCAGGACTTTCTAACAAAGAAACTTGCTGACATACCAGAGAATAGAAAATGCAGCTACAAAATATTTAAAAATGTATTTGCCCTTATTTATAACAAACAGAATTTTATTACAAATATGAAAATTTCTTATCCAGAAAATATCAGTTATTTTATCTTTAATTAACAAATTCTTCATAATATATTATAAGCATATTTAAATATAGTTTCTTCCCTATGCTACTGTACATTTTCTCGATGAATGTTCCATTAATAGTACTCAGATTTCAACTTACAGTAAAGCAATTCTGTGTAAAAATATTTTTTTTATTTAAAATGTACAAATATGCAGTTTTTATTACATAAAAACATTTACAAGAGATAAAAAAAGGGCAGCAAACATCAAGAGCATTTTCTCTTGTCTGGTTCAACATTTAACAGATCAATACAATCGTTTTCTAGCAAACCACTCCACACTTCATAATGGTGATTCAGCCCAGTCTGCAAATGAAGTTTGCAATGGCTTCCTAGTGCACCCCATGGTGTTCTACAGCCATAGAATACTCTGCGGATTCTTGAATGAACTAAGGCCATAGCACACCTAAAAGGCGGATAATGGAATTTGAATTAAAATTGACCAAAAGTAAAATTAAAAGCACTGCGTTTAAAAAATATTGTTTCCTTCATAGGAATTAATACATGCTTACCACACCACTCAAAAAATTTTTTAATTTATAAAATAATTTCGAACTTATGAAAATACTGTAGAAATTTTAGTTTACTTCGACTTGCTTTTGAAAATGAGTGCATAAAGTTTTTCTTCTTTTTAGCTTCGAAATTTATGTTAACTTTCATATGTTCAATATTTAGCATTTAAGGCAATGATTAGCATTATTATTATATCTACTAAAAATAAGTTCTTAATTAAAATTACTTAAAATGCAGATTTTATAAAAATGTCACTTACTACTGAAAATGTAGGAAGCTTTGACATTACAGTAATTAACCAACCACATTAGATGATGCATAAAGTGTTTCCATTTTCATGAACTACTACTTTACTTCACACAGAGATGAAATAAAAATGTTTAGGCTATTCTAATAAACTAAAAATCACTTTACATTAAAATTAATTAAAATTTTCTAAACATAATTGAAAACAATCATTATTTTGAGATAAAACTGATTTAAAAACTACTTTTGTTTCGGATTTACTACAGCATATTACACTACAACACTTATTTATATAATAAGTTTACACTTTTTTATAATAAAAAAGATGATTTAAAAAATATTTTTTTTATTAGGACTTCCAACAATCTTGCCTTCTAAATTTATTCTCAAAACTGAATCTCTAATGAACCCTTCTTACATTGTCATTCTAATAACATACAATAAATTTAATATCACTACTAAATTTTATAAGAAACTATTTTTTGTCTACCCTTTTTCCCATGCCAAACCCTATCACACTTTACTAAATAAAAAATATCATATTTCTGCTGTAACATTTTTCTATACACTTAAGTGTACTTCTTCATAATCTTCTGTAACATTAAACTTAATTTATTTGAAAGCTCTTACCACTGGATTATATCTTTCTCCTTTGTTTATGGGAAAAATCCAAAAAAATAGTTTTTAAATATTAATTAAAAAACACTTTTCCATTGAAAGCAATCACAATAATCTTAGTATCAACCAATCCCCCCACTTCTGTTAATTCCAAAATATCTCCAGATTATCCAGACATTTGATTTTCAAACACGTCATTTTCCCTCACTTTCTAAAAAAAAATATTTAATACTGATCAAAAATCCCATTTGAGATTTCACTTCTAGTTTAACTATAATATTCTTTATCCACACAGTTTAATAAACACCTCAAACTGTGACAGTGTTATAAATTTGCATCAAAAAATATAAATCTTAAGTCAGGAAAGAGAATGAATAAAACTTCATTTGCAAATCATTGGTGACACCTTCCTTTTAACTTCAACTATATTAAACTTAATTTTTTTTTTAAAAAAAGCCTAAAAATTTCTTCAGTGATAAATTAGATTCCACATTCATTATAAACTTACGAGCTTTAGTAAAAGCTTTTCATTTTCTATCCAGTAATTTATAAAGTGTTAGAAAGCTAAGAAGTCTTATCTCATAATTTCTTGATCTTTTATTTGCTGTTTTGTTCAACAGACAATTCTAAAATTTTTACCTCCTTTATTTTTTGTTATTATTCTTCTTCTGTAATTAAATAATGAATTTCTAGGGAAAGGGAATGCAAAATATTTTTCTCCCTTGAAGAAGAACAACTTATTTAGATTCCCTTGAAATGTACAGAGAGTTTCTGAAAAGTATTACATTAATCTAAGACTGCTTTTTGTAAATTTTATAGATATTTTGCATACTAAATTAGTGCACAATGCTTTAACTCAATAATCAGAAAGCATCCATCCTAAAACTAGCAAAAGAGAGATTATTTAAAAGAATCTCTCTTTTGCTTCACATTGCCTTCATAAGAACTTCCTTTTAATCTATTTTTTTTGGTTACATTACCAATCTGTCATATTTATTACACAGAACTGCCTTAAAGTTGGGTGATAAAACTAAATATTGGTAATGCTATACAAAGAATGAGAAATTAATTTACTAGACTATAATACAGTGGTTCTCAACCTTTTTGCCTTTCATCATTGCTTGAAGATAATCTCCCCTTTCCAAAATTCAAAAAATACATATACATTCATTTAGATTAAGATTATTTTTAATGCATTTTTATAAATAAAATCACAAAAGTATAGAAAATGTTGATAAATAACAAAACTTAAATAAAAGTATTTTTTTTATATTAAGTAAAACTAAATATTGTTACAAATTTTGTATTCAGTTAGATATTTGTAATAGAATTATATTTAAAATAGTTTTATTTCTCCGTGCAATGCAGTGCATGACATACATATTTTAAGTGAAAGCTACGCTGGAAAAGTACAGAGATTGCTAGAACTCTCTCATGTGGTTGATTTAAAAGCTAATTTAAAAGCCAATGCTAAAAAAGATGGAGAGAAGCATCTCAGCTTAGTTGTTTTAAGTGAGCTGTTGTTGTTTACTTAGCTGCTGTAATTTTATGATCGGATTAGCTTTCTCTGCACTTTGGATTGTGTTCTATTTAACATTTTAGTAGTTTAAAATATAGCTACTATTTATATTGTATGATATTGTGATACTGTACGAATATCTTTGAGGAATAATCCAGCATTTTGTTATATTTCTTTTGATTAGAGTAAATTTTATTAGCTTTTTATCAGACTTGTGCGGTCAATCTATTAAGAACCCATACGCACGCAACAATACATTACAGCTAAATAAAAGACTGACTGCATATCCTCTCCCCCCCAAAAAAAAACTGTGAAATCCCCCTGGGTTGAGAAACTGTTATAAGTGACAAGTCACGCATCAACAGAGTCTAAACAATTCATTTTTTTTTAAAATTTTGAAATGAACTATTAATCTATGAAAAAAGAAATATTAGCCAACTTACTGAAAAGAGCAAAAAAAAAAATTCTCAAAAGATATGTTAGTAAATTAAAATGTACACTTATTACAGCTGACTTAACTAAGTTACAAGTGCTTTAAGATAGTTTCATGGGATAATAAATCTTACCTTCTGTAAACAGTAAATCTAAAGGTTGGAAGGCATAAAACTATTATTTTCAAATATATAAAAATGAAATTAATAATAACTCACATAATGCAAGGTTCTCTTGTGACATAAAGATCATATCCAGTGCATAAATAAGGAAGGGACATTTTCTTAACATCTTTCCCTGGATTTAGGCTTTTCAATTCAGCAATATTTTTCTCAGCTTCTTCTTTCGAGAAAGGCAAATGATACACATATTCACCTTTCAGAAAATTATGAACAATTTTAATAGGGTAATAACTAAAATTGTATATGAATTTTATAAAACAATAAAAGTCTGTAAAATAAAAATGTGTCCTGACATTTTATAGAATGTATAAAAAAGACATGATACTTCTTTTTCATTATAAATTCAGGATCACATACATTAGTAAGACATAACATAGATGGTTAAAAATAGAATTATACATGCACAAGACTTTATACTTCATTAAAGATAGTTTCTAATCTCCTAAATATTTTCATGATTAAAAGGATATCAAATTTTACCTATTTTGTCCACTGGTTAAAATATTAATGTAATAATAAATTCCAACTATTTTACCTATTAACTGAGACTGAATATTAAGTTTTTTTTAATTTCTTGCATTTTATGGATAGTGTACAATATACGTGGGTCAGCATTAAATTTTCCACTCAACTTTTGTAAAAAAAAAATTAGTAATAAAGAACTGCACAATTAGTAGTTAAAAATTTTACGTTTAAATGTTTAATCTAGCATACAAAATATAATGCATCACTTGATTTTTTATTGTACTTATTATCTTTCAATTAATTATCAATAAAACTTCTTCAGAAACATAAGACACAGTGTTATAGTTAAAGTATGACAGATTCCATTAAAATGGAAGAAACATATTCCTTCAAGGTAGCTCTGCTAAAGTGAAAGAAATGAAAGAAGCTAATTTTTGAACTAATTTCATATAGCTATATTTTATTCAAGTCTACTATTGTTAAATTATTAATTTAAATATTTTTATTTTCTATATAACTTGACAAGTCTCATTTGATGCTTGCAACAACATGTTTTGTGTTAATTTTTTACATGGTAATACATGCAATTTTGTGCACTTGCTATGAAATCTGTGATCTTGCTCTGCATTCACATCTATGAATTTAGAAAAAAAAATTAAAACTGAATTTCATTTTATATCATTAAGAAAAACAGCAAAATAACATAATTATTTAGAAAGAATAGGAATTAAAATTGAAAAGAAAATTGCAAAACTGAATTATACATCATCATTAGAACACTGTAACAAAACAGAACATTTTTTACATGCAGTGTTTTATCATTTTTAATTGATAAATTCAAAAGAGAAACAATTTGCTTCAATCCTGATGAATTTTAATCTCAATTACATAACATAATTCATGAGAAATTTCACAAATAACACATTCAACAGCAGGAGAAAATCAGCTAGACAAAATTAATTTTTAACTTATTTCATATTAATATATGATATTAATATTTTTTCCTGTATAACACTACTATATTATTAATTAATGAAAATGTTTTCATTATATTTATTCTCAACTCTGTACCTGGAATAACCTTCTTTGGTAATAAGTGTGTGTACATATGTATGTATATTTTTGTATTTACTGTGACATCTACTTTCAGGTTATCAGTTGAATGGATTCTGAAATGGAATTTTAGTTCATAACAGTAATAAAAATTAAAAAAATAACATATTTTTTCAGGAAGAATAGACAACAAAATTGAATTAATTATTACTTTGCATTTTATTACAGAAATAAAACTAAACTTTTATTTTCAGGAAAGTTAAACTATTGTCAGTAAATTTATCCCATTCAGCAGCCCAAGAGGTGTATCATTTTTCCATTATGGGGAAAATGAACAAATGATACTAACAATTAATCTCCTTTAGCAGCCCTAAGATGTGCATCACTCATTTCAAATTAAATTAATTATTTTGGGGGGGATTATTTAATTACTTTGCATTTCATCAGATCTAATAACCAGTTTTTATTTTCAAATTACTAGTAAATTCATCACTGCTAACAACACGAAGGAATGTAACATTCATTTATTTCTTTATTTTTCTTCCATGTTATCCACTGTTTTGGAAGAAACATGCTTTTTCCACAAGATACTCAATTCTTACTTAAATATAGTCATCAGTTAAGTAGAATAAATAATGAAAGAAGCATAAACCATACTATCAATGTTCCATGATCCGCCACCTTGACTTCTAGCCACTAGATCAACTGCAACCATAATAGCATGTTGCATAGGATGCAAATGCCTACAATCATGAGCAATAGCAATAATTTTTGAAGATGATGGATCAACAACAATACAGGCAACTTTAATCTAAAATACAAACAACTGAAAATAAGCAATAAATAATATGTGTTTGCATATGCATAGTAAAACAAACTATTTGTTTCATTTCTCAAAATTGCATCAAGAATAATCAGCAATATATGCCACTATAATATAAAAATATGTAGATTCATTTAATTCAAACAAAATTAATATTATTTAAATTGTATTCTAAAAACAAAATAACAGAATAAGCAATATTTTATATGAAATCAATTTCACTTTAATCAAAGCTTTCAGTCTCTCTAAAAATTAAAAGTTTCTCCTTAAATTTTCCATACAAGCTGCACTTTTTCGAAAATATTTTTTAAAAAAGTAATTTTGGACTTTCAAGCTTATGATCTAGAAAATAATTTTGAAATAAATATCACCAATCTTTCAAGTATTTTATGTGACTGAAAATGGGATCTGTGATGGACAATATGAAATTTAAAGTATAACAGTTGTTTATTTCTCATTCCCTAGATAATTTTCACAGAACTTAGTACAATACTGCGGATTATTTTCTTAACTGATAATAAAATTTTTGAACTAATCAAATGAAGTTCACTTGGTCCAAATGATGAATAAGATAACATATTTTTTATACTTTTTAAATCATTTTGTGAAGGTCCTATTACTTGTTTAACAGTAAAGCATAGCTGTTGTGTTTTAGAACACATCAAAATAAAAATAAATATTAAAAAAGCCACAGAAAACAATATAAAAATTTTGTCTATTTTAATAAATTGGATTAAAAAATCATCTGCAATTTAGAAAACAACAAATTTGCATCTAAATAAAATTCTAAAATGGCTTGGAATAATAATTATTATTTAGTTTTTACTACATCAGCATAGACAATGCTTACAGAAAAATGACATGCACATTCAAATGTAGAAACAAGGAAGTACATCAATGCAAATGTACATCAATAGAAGGAAACTGCACTGAAACTGAATTTAAGAACTTAATTTCGGAAACTTCACAAAGATTATCCATATGTCATAATTCCAGTTACACAGAATAGAAAACAGTGTCATACGGTGAGATTTACTGAAAGGAAAGCTGTGTTTCCATAAAAATAACAAAAGCAAATAGTTCATTTACTTTGATTCTACACTGGCATAAAACAAAGGTATACTAAATAAAGATAAACTAACTGGAAGTGGCAATTTTTTCCTACAAAGTCATTAATAACTTTATTATAAAAATTGCTTGTTGTTGATTCCATCAAAGTATTTAAAAGGTTTTTTTTTATTGAAATCAATGCAAGTGATGACAATTTTTTTCTGACTGAGCCTTTCTTGCGAATGTACGAATTTGCTTCAGTGTTGAAAAACTGCATTCAACAGATGAGCTTGCAGACAAAAAAACAAAAATTAATGATATTAAACTATATAATTCTTTCAGTACATCATTGTATCACCAGTGGCGAATACGGCACACGGAAACACAAAAATTATCGATATTAAACTATATAATTTTTTCAGTACATCTTTGGCCCACCAATGGTCGCTGAACACTACACTAGGAATTCGGTTCGAGGTTCGTATCCCACTAACGAGCCAGCTACATGGGCATTTTCATGGTTTTCCCCATGTGTAACGTATATACAAGCCAGTTTCCCTTAGAAAGTCCTTCGAAAAGACATCCTTTCCCTTTGGCAGATAGCCCTCAAAACTTAATTTTCTTCTTAATGCTGTAATCTCATAAACCAAACCATAAATAGAAAAGAAGAAAAACTTGCCAATATAGAGAGAGAAAGACTCAGAGAAAGACTTGCCAATATAGTCTGGAGACAGGAAAATAAATATTGCAATTCATAATGCAATTTACATAAATAAAAAAATTCTTCATAAAATCTACTTAATTAAAACTCACTTCAAAATTATTAAACATCTAAAAGTGATAAAAATTCTAAGATTTTATATCTGTAAAATCTCTCAGTACAATTTTGTATCAATGTGTTCATTATTTCTTAAAACAAACATTTATATGATTTCTTTTTAGATCCAATATCAGTAAGCCTTTTTTTTTTTTTTTTTCTGAGGGTAGTATTTCTGAAAAATTTCCCATCTTATCAAACATCCCAAATCAAATCAAAATCCTTTCTTTTCTGTTATAAAAAATCAATAAACTGATTTATTCTTGCAGTACAATATGCTATATTACAATTCTCTTTTCTTTTATACATCAAATAGTTTTATGACTGTGCAAATATTTGATTAAAAACAAAAACAAAAAATTGAAATCAAAATCTGTTAAATAATGGTATAATCCTCCTGCAGCAATTGTTGCATCAGAATCCTATTTTTCTGGGTTTTGAACTACACTGGTTATCACAAATTAAGGAAAAATCACAAAAATAGCGATAACTCCCTCAAAAATAGTAAAACTGCATTATGCAAATTAGTGGTGCTGCACTCGGAATACATCATCTGCGAGGAGCATAAAAGCCCATGTTTGAGAGCAAGCCTACATATTTCACCGTGATAGTGACATCAGAAATCTGAGATAGCCAATTGGTAACAATGACCTCAGGCATCATTTGCCTGCAGAACTACGATGGAGAGCCACTGGGAGACTAGAGGCAAAACAAAGTCAAACAGAAGTGAGTCCTTCTGTGGTTCACAGACTTGGGAGGCTATTTCAAACCACAGATTCGGCATGTAGGAGGTTCAGCCAAGGACAGCCAACTGCTACGACGAGCCCTGGTCACCGATATTTGACATTATGTGCATGCAGGAATAGAACTGCTGCTCCAACTCTTTTTAGATCCTCCCTTGCTACAGCCACCGGAAGGTTGGTGTCAATGTCAACTGTGTGTAGAAGGCTTCACGAAGGTGGTTTGTATACGAGGCAATCAGCCATTTGCATGCCGCTCACGACACACCATACGAGGGACCATTTGCAGTGGGCACAACATGTTCACTGAATGCCTGATCAATGGAGGGCTGTTCCCTTTATGGATGAGTCTAGAAAGTTTAGTCTAGTTTAGTCTAGAAAGCGGTAGTAGGCATTATTTGATACAGAGAGAACCTGGAACCCATTATCATCCGTCAAACATCTGTGAAAGAGATGCATACAGAAGAGGCAGTGTCTGTGTTTGCGGTGGCATCTCTTTGGTGGATGCACAGACCTCCATGTCTTTCCAAGGGGAACTGTGAATGTTCAGGTTTATAGAGATGACATCCTTGATGCTTATGTGTGCCCGTATGCCGGGCAATAGGTGATACTTTCCTGTTACAGGATGACAATGCAAGACCACACAGGGCTCAAATCACAGAGGATTATCTTCAACAGGAAACAGTTATGCACATGGAGTGGCCAGCTCGATCCCCGGACTTTAAGCCTATTGAGCATGTTTGGGATGCTTTAGGGAGATGTTAGCTGCTCTTAATCTGCCCCTTCAGACTCTTGCCGTGCTTGCAACTGCTTCTCGCTTCCTATGGAACTGACAGACCGCATAATTGAAAGCATCACACATTGCTGTATGTGCTGCATTCCTTCTAGAGGTGATCATATTCCATATTGAAGGTACTTTTCCTATAGCAAAATGACACCTTCGATTTGTTCACTTTGTACATGTAATTTCTATACTACCATAATTGTCTGGTAATTTCTTTTTATGTTATTTGATACCCTACTATGTGTTGTATATTGTGGGTAAGTTTCATAAAATTCTACATGTAACTTTTTCAGTAATCGTGATTTTTGCTTAATTTATGATAACCATTATATATTGAACAACAAAAGTTTTAACTCTTTTTCATATTCAATAATACAGTTCACAATCTTGTTATTATAATTCAATCTAATAGGTGTAGCTGAAGGTAAATGTATTTTGCCTTATTTGTCTAAGCATGAGATCTTTTGGAAGATTAAGAAAAAAATGAAGAAAATCCTGTCAGAGTTTGAAAAAATATTTCACATTCTTTTATATAACATATTGAGAGAAAATTAGGTTCAGTTTGTGAGCATAACACTGTACAAAAATGGCATGTTTCAATATTTTCTTAATTTTTGCTTGGACACCATTATGTTTTCTTTAATTTGGGCTTGGTTACCATTAAAGCAGCAATATCATATATTTGTACAGTTAATTTTTTAATGCACTGAAATTCGTCAAGATAATTCTATTGCGAGTAAATAACAAATTTGCGTCTCTGTTCTCATTCACTTTAGTAGAGCCCACAAATTTTTCTTCAATGTTACAATTTTCTTTCATATAGCAAAATACAGTCAATATCTTAGCACTGTGGCTGATGTTAGTTGTTTCACTTACAATAATTACAACAAATGTTGCATTTTCAAGTTTCTTTTTAATTTCTTGCTGTAAACCTTTTCTAATGATTCCAATGATTTCTAACAATTTTTCTAACATTTTAAATTCTGTTGGATAAGCCAGTGAAAACCATAGACTTCTCCAAATGTATTTTTAATTGATTATTTGGCATTCTTAATAAATAAACAATTTCAATATAATTACCTGATTTCAATATAATTACCTGATCACAATGTTATTCACACTTAAACCATTAAATTCAGTTCAACAACAATATTGTGAAATAATTTCAAAATAAACATATCTTTAGAATTTCTGATACATAGTCTCATGTGCTGGAGATAAAAATGTTTTTTTCTGTACAACGTTGCCATTGCTCGCTTTGAAATCCTTGGGCTTTCAGATGCCTATACTCAGCTGGAAAGATTCAATATTCAAAATTTGATGGCTCTAGGTACTGTTGTTTTATCACAATGCGAGAAACATACATACATTTATGTAGATTCTTCATTATTTATTTCTTTAAATATAATATAGGGTTATAACATTTGATGGCAACAATTTGAAAAATGAAACAACGCTTTTAATGAATCAATGCAAAATGCCAAAATGAAATTAATAGTCCTTCTGCACAAATTGCCCCTTTGTGCTTCTGCGCAAAGAGGTTCAGAGTAATAATTTAAATTACACAAAAAGCACATGCATGTGTAGCTTATTAGCATGTACACTAATTTCTTTCATTGATTATGGTAAAACATTCGACAACTATATGCCTAGATGGAACGATATCTTTGTACAGAACTTTCTGAGAGAAAATAGCTCATATTACTTACTAATGCAGTGAAATTGTGCACTAGGATTTGAACCAAGATAAAATTACTACTGTTTCAGAACCTTATTCACTTGGCCATTCATAAGTCAACATATGTTATAAGACTATGTACCTAAAAGCCTAAACTTCATGTCTTGGAACAGAAAATTTGAAATTAAAAAATAAAATCTAAAGATCTTTAAAATAACTATGATTCTTTAGAGAATACTGCTTCACATCAAAAATATTTAAGCAAAATAATAATAAATAAATAAAGACTGAAAATGTTTCTTTAAATTTTGAATATTTATCAAACAGAAAGATGCTACAATATTCATGATAATGCCATTTTTTCAGACACATTTATTAGCAAAAATAGAACAATCTTCATAATATAAATACATTATAAATGCAAGACCAAATTTTTTTATCTTTTTTGCTCTGTTAAAATAACAACTTGACTCGA
>KK120266.1:973420-986117 GCA_000611955.2 Stegodyphus mimosarum | reverse complement strand
CAACTTATTTTTTTTTTTTTTTCCAAAACTGAGACATAGCATTGTTACTGAAAATGCTTATGTTGCAGCTTGCTGTTGTTACATCAGGAGATACTATTCTATAAAACAGAACACCTTACAACATTTTGCACAAATCTGTGGATCAGAGAAATAGAATTCTCTTCCCTTTCCTCCTCTTTTGCTTCTAGATACTTTATCTACAATTACCTTTTACAGCTGCTTCTTACTGATTTAAGTTTGTAAGGCATATTTTAATTTTATAATAGTTATTTTTAATTTTGAAACCCTTTCAATTCTTGTTTCTACTTATAACTCCCTACCAGAATGAGTTTTTAGAATAGCGTTGAATGCAAATGAGTTAGAAGAAGTGCTTAAAGAAGGTTCAGCTTACTTCAGTAGAGAGTGCTACAAGTCCTTAGTGGTGCATATTTGCCTTTTGGCTAAGTCACTCTTGAAGCTCTTATGCTTGGCCATATTATACAAGGCTATCAATATTCACCAGTTAGTTTAATTTAAGGGCCAACTACGTTAGATAATGACTGCCTACTGGCGAAGTGGTGCGTTGTGCAGCCGCACCACAGGTCCGAGGTGTTCGACTGCCAGGCTGGGCGAGTTTGACTCAGCCTTTCATCCCTTAAGTGGGTCAATAAAATGAATACCAAGTTCACTTGGGGACTAAACACTGGGGATCCTGCAACAAACTGACCACTTGTCCAGGGCAACTGCTAATGCACTCCAGAGCTCAAAGATAAAGAAAGCAAAAAAAAGGGCACTGCAGGCCATGGCCCACTATGGCTGTTGCGCCACTGAGTCTAAATTATGTTAGATAATTGTGTCTAGCTTTGGCTAAGTCTCGTTTACTTAATTATAGTTTAGTTTCTTATTTCCTGCTCTGAGTTAAAGCCCGAGTAGAGGCTTTTCCGTAAGCCCAAGAAGGGGCCAACTGCTATTCTTATTTGAGTGAATAAAACAGTTAAATTTAACCCTTCTTGAATTTACATCTTAAATGTTTGAATTCAGTGGTAAGTTGCTATGTAATTCACTATGTTCCTTGAAGTTTCATCTTAGACAAGGAGTGAGGAACCCTACAAGTTTTTCCAGCTTTTTGGCACTAGGCTCATTCTTGTGGTCCTATAATAATTCTTATGTAATTTATTAACTTCTGAGTCTAGAAACACAATACCACAGACAACAAAATCCTCAGTGACAAAGCTATCCGTTATACTTAAGTCTTAATCTGTTATACAATCAGGCTGAATTCATGATCCTGTAAGTCACTTGCTGCTAAGTATTGTAAATAAGAGATAAGTAACGGAGAATATTAAAATCATGTTTCCATGTAAATCTGTTTGATTATTTTGCATCAGAGTTTACTTCAAATACCTTGGAAATCCTTTGAGACCAGTTTTAGTACAAAGTGCCAATGATCACCTGATTAAAATCCTGATTTTAATCAATGGGTTTTAAAAAAAAAGTCATTGATTAAAATCAGATACTTTCCCATTTTTTAATGACAGGAAATGAGTTAAAAACAAAGATTAAGATAATCTGGAATGCTTTTGAAAAAATTTTAATTACTGAATGAAAAAAATAAAATTTTTTTAAAGAATTAAATTCTAAAATATTTTTTAAAAGCCATGTTTGTACAATGCAAGAAAGTGTGTCACTTCCATATCCACACTCACAAGCATAAATCTGATTATCAGTGCACTAATTCAAAACCCACAGACATGAGCTAAATAAAGTAAATATGGTATAAAAAAAACATCTTCTCAAAAATCTAAAATAGATCATCAAGTACTTAAATTTTTTAATGCTACAAATCAGAAAATTTTCAGTTTGTAAAATTAATGGAAGTAAAGCATCATGGATATCAGTTGCTGTCTAAAAGTGATATAAATAGTAAATTATTAAATATACATGTGATTATAAAGACTAAAGAAAGGCATCAATATGTTAGTTGATAAAACAATATGTATCAATATAATGCTAGATGATTGGTCCTTTATCAATCAATAATTTATGCATGCACTTGTATAACACATAGAACTATACATTTAATAGAAATTCCTCAAATTGAAAAAATTGAAACAGCATTAATGCCCCACACAACAGAAAATTTACTTATCCTTGCTGGCATTGCTATTAAAAATATTGGAAATAAATTTAAATATAAAATTTACAGTTTCATAAACAATAATGCAGCAAATATGACAAACATCAAAAAACAGATTTTACCTTATATCTTATTTTATGGCTATTCAACACATATATTTAACTGATTCAAGATTTAAATATAGCAAATTTTACTAAGCACAATATTCAAGTCATAAAATATTTTTGAAGTCACCAACTTTTTCAAACTAGTCTTAATGATCTGGTTTAACAATACTATATAAAGTATGCTGGAGTTCAGTATGAGACTCCCTTAAAAGCTATATAAAAAACAGGCCACAGGAAGCATCATCATCAGCTCATTTTTTTAATATACTTTATCATCAAAATATAAAGTCTATGACAATTGGAAAAGAATATGGATATTATTGAAATGTTAAACTCAGTAACATCTTCACCAAAAAAGACTGAATTTTTTTTTTTTCTTTTGTAAAACGTACACAATTTGAGATAACAGTTCGGAATTGAAAAGGCAGCAAAACTCTTCTTTACCCCCTTTTTTTAACATTGAAAACAAATTACAAAATTGCAGTAATGCAATAAATTGTTTTGAAAAAGCTATGCAGATTGCAGATGTGTCATTCTTATGGTTACATATACTCTGATGTGTCTATTATTATATCTTCATATATAAGGTAAAACTATAAGAGTATTTTTTGCTAGATGATTGAAATGACTCTGCAAATGACAATGTCAAAAAGCTGCCAAGTATTTCATTGTATTTTATTGTACTTTACGCTTCTAATTAATCAAATTAATTAATTAATTATTATATTAATTTATAGGTAAAAACATTTATTACATTTCTTAGTATCATCTAATTAAAGATTTAATTAATGAAAACCGTCAATATATGGAAATCACTTAGCAAGTCAATGCAGAAAAAAATAAAAAATATTTTATTTAAATTAAAAAAGTTTAATTCAAAGAAAATTTTAAAACATTTTTTTTTAAACACCTTGCTTCTGTATTCATACCCATTCACCACCCAAGACATCTTTTGTCCAGAAAACCAGAAAATTTGTTTGTGAACACATGTGCTCATGATTCAACATTCTACTGTATGCAGAAGTTAAAACATTCAAACTATGCAACATAATTTGGTATAGTTTTCTAACTTATGAAAACTATGGCATAGTTCACAGCTTTGGTATGCTTTTAAACTTTGGTACAGTTTTTTTACACACTAATGAACTTGACATATTTGTAATTTATTATCACTGGAAATAAAATTTATAATTAATAATAAAAGAGTATTTTCATGTATTTCTGAAAATTACCTGATTCTTTTAAAAACTGCTTCTATCAGTTTTTATCAATTTTTAAATTAGAACAAGGAAAACTACTTAAATTTTATGCTCCTTCATTGAATCATTTCCCTTTTTTATATAATTAACAATGTTCTTTTAACTGTTCTTGTTCCTTTCATTTAATCAAAGTTTTTTGTTCTTTTTAAAACACCTAGGTCATTGAATAAATTTGTTGAAGCAGTAGGTATATTACATCCAGAAAAAGTTGATAAATACAAACAAGTGCCACTTTCAAGAAGAACTATTACAAATAAGCAGCATGAATTAGCTGAAAATGTAACAGAGCAATTTTTACATACAAAATGAAGACATTTATTTCTCAACTGCTTTAGACGAAAGCATCAATAAAACTGACTTGGCGCAAGTTTTATATTTTATTCATGATGTAACTAAATATTTTCAGTGTTACGAAGAACTATTTGCACCGGGTACAGCAACTGGAAGAACTCATGGAGCTGTCATTTTTGAAAATTTCAGAGAAATATGCCATAGATTACAATTACATGTTAGTAATTCAGTTGGTGTCGACATTGATGGTGCAGCTTCCAAGAGAGGTAAAAAAGAAGAATTAGTTGCTTTATTAAAAGAAGAAAACTTTAAAAAATTGACATCATTTCACTGCATTTTGCATCAGCAAAATCTCTGAACAAAAATAACCATTTTCTAAGATAATCTGGATAGAACTATTTCGATTGTCAACTATGTTTGTGTAAAGGCAATGCATCATGATGAATTTCAACAAATGCTAAATTTAGATGAGGAAACAAATATTGTTTATCTACCATACTACTGCAAGATTTGCTGGCTATGAGCAGGACAGGTTTTGATAAAATTTTTATCTTTACGACAACAAATTTTAAACTTTTATTAAGAACAGGGAAGTGGTCTATTTAATGAATTATTTTGCAGAAACATTGCATTTTTGTCTGATATTATGATAGAACAAAACAATTTAAAGATTTGCCTGCAAGGTAAAATGAAGCATATATACCAAAGAACCATTACATTATGGCCACCTTCCATCTAAAACAATGGGCTTGCTCAGAAACAAAACCAGTGTGCGTGCACGGCTGATGTTGGAGTATATAAAGCAGCTATGCATTATCTTTCCAAACATAGCACGATTAACGACATGGTGGGAAAAGTAGCTGATTTATCAGATTTCGATAAAGGTCAAATGGCTCAGCGGCTGGGAATATCAATATCAGAAACAGTGCATTTAGTGGGCTGTTCACATGCAGTTGTTGTGGGCACATATCAAAAGTGGTGTATGGATGGCAGAACAACAACTCGCAGGCCAGCAGTGTGCCGTCAATGGCGCATTGATTCCAGAGGAGATTGGAGATTGCTACACATTGTTCACCATGACTGAAGAGCTACAACAGCTGAAATCACCACCAGCTATAACAGTGGTGACCCAAACAGTGTTTCTCAACAGACTATGAAGCGTACATTGCTGTGTATGAGCTTTACGAAGCCGGAGGCTGAAGCAGATCCTTGCACTGATGACACGTTATCACCAGCTGCATCTGCAATGGGACAAGAAACATCGGAATCAGACATTCTGGTCCATCACATTGAAGGGTGTGTGCTAACACGCCAATTTCCAAACAAATTTCCAAACATTTCCTGGCTCTCAAATTCACAGTTATACAGAGACAAGCCAGTGGTGGGGTATTATGGTGTGGCTAATGTTTTCATACAGCACATTAGGACCCATAATCCCCATAGAACACTCACATCCCTCACATCTGTGCACTACATGAATACCATTGCAGACCAGGTTCACACATTCATGGCAACAGTATTTCCAGTGGGGGATAGTGTTTACCAACAGGATAATGCACCATGTCATAAGGGTTGAATTGCCAGAGTGGTTCGAGAAACACTCCAGTGACTTTCATGTCTTAGCCTCCAAATTCACCTGCCGTTAATTCAATAGAGCATTTGTGGTCCCACCTAGAAAATCAAATTCAAGCTGCCACGCTACCCCCTCACGATGTGCAGGAATAGCAGAGCTGATGAATGCTTGGTACCAGATACATCAGACTTTGTATCAGCATCTGAAATGAGTCAATGCCATGCCAGGTGCTGGCAGTTTTCAGGGCTAAAGGTGGTCCTAAATGCTATTAATAGGGTGGTTATAATGTAATGGATCTTTAGTGTATATAAAACGTGGCAAAAGACCCAAGTGTTTTGAAAAAAAATTAATTTTTCAAAACATTGGTCTCTTGTTCAGATATATGAGTATCTACAGAACGCTTACCACAGCAATAAAAAATGTTAAATGAGCAAAATCGTAAAAATAAAACATTTGATGAATATGTAGGCATCTTATATTTTTTAACAGACTAATATACTGAAAGATTTTCAGATTTTGATGAGCAAACTTCTGCTGTGAAACTCGCATTTGAACCATATTTAGTAGATATATCCAAAGCTCCTATGGAACTACAAAGAGTTATTTGAGTTTCGGGAAGATAGTATCCATAAATCTTTTTCTGACGCTAAAAAAGATCCCATAGAAATCTGAAAAAATGCTGTTAAATATCTATGCCTGTGAGAACATGCACACCATTTACTTTCCTGCTTTGAAACTACTTCTGCTGCGATTCAACATTTTCTCTCATGACAAAAATTAGAACTAGTTTAAGAATGCAAATTACAGATGCTCATTTAAATGATCTACTAAGACTGCACATTATGAAGCTTGATCTAAATATTCACTAACTTTTAGGCAAGAAACAAATGCAAATATCCCACTAAATTAAATTTTCCATTGGATTTCAACATTATCTTACATACTGCTGCTATGTTGGTTTTTTTATAACTTAATATCATTGCTTTTCTTTATAATGTAACTAGCCGCTGTGCGGCCAGCCTTCGTCTGGCTTTTAAGTGTACCGGAAAAATGCCTAAAGAGAACACCAAACATTAAATTTGAAAACTGCACAGAATTTTACTCTGCATAACAATTTTATCGAAAAAGAAACAAAGAACAAACAACGTTAAAAAAATTAAGTTAAAAATGCATTACATATAAAAAGCATACAATGAAATAAGCAATATCCCTTAATACAAATATTAATCATCCTAATAAATATATTAACCAACTTCCTGCTGCCTTCTCTAGACAAACGTCCAGTATCCAAGAGAAACATTAAATTTAAAAACAGCACAGAATTATCGCCCTCATTTTTCCGTGCTGATATCAGCAACAATGGCTGTGTGCCATTGTTGTTCATATAATGAGAGAAAATTATCAATTTGATACTATTTCATCTTGTCTAGATGCATCTTGTGTACCAGATTTCATAGGCCTGGGTCTATTAGCTTACGCGCAGTACGAACGAAAGACACCTACACACACAGAAAGACTCGCCCTTTTAAATATAGATCTATAAATTAATTAAACAATTTACCTTTGCAAAAAGAAACAATCTTTCAATTTCTTAAACTGTTCAATAGAGTAAAATCTCGCTTTGCTATAGCCCATTATGTCTTAAAAGGACGCGATTTCGTCAGAAAACAAAAAATTTAAAAAAAAAAAAATCTAATTCGAATTTCGAAAAACTCGCTTCGAGGTGCACTGGCTCATGCAAAAAAATCATGCAAAACTTTTCAATATCTTACAAACAGTGAAATAAGCAAAAAATAACATGAAAGAAACTCAAAAAACAAAACATTTCGCGCAGAATTTTACTCTGCAGAACAACTTTATCAAAAAAGAAATCAATAAAAATGTATTATACATATAAAAAATGACAATGAAATATGCAGTATCCCTTAATACAAATATTACTTATCCTAATAAATAAATTAACCAACTTCCCTTTGCAAAATCTTAAGAACTCAAATGGTATAAACAGATTAAGAACTTAAACAGATTAAAAAATATCATGCAAAACTTTTTTATAACTAAAATTATATATAATTAAAACATAATATTACAATGAAATAAGCAATATCCCTTGATACAAATGTTAATTATCCTAATAAAGTAATTAAACAATTTACCGTTGCAAAAAGAAACAACTTTTTAATTTCTTAAACTTTTCAGTCTCTTAAAAACAGTAACATAAGAAATACGATGAAAAATTGTTGCCAAACCGAAATTTTTAAAAGAATGAAACTATTCAAAATGATGCAATTTCATCAAAAATCTATCAACAACAATAAGAAAGGAAAATTGTTGCCAAAACTACATTTTAAAATATCTGAGATGTGAGAAGTGTATTCGGAAGCTTCATTTAAAAAATTTTAAAAAAATACAAAATATTATTATTTTTCCAAAATTCTTTTTTTAAAAGGAGTCGAAAGGATGAAAGTTCAACGTGTCCAAAAATCAAAGGAAAATAAACAGCACATTTTTTAAAATAAGTTTTTTTTAAAAAAATTCCGCTGAAAAGGTGTTAAGCTCACCTTCCTAAATAAATTCGTATTTAATTGATTTATTGAAATACGAAATTTATTTTAAGTTCGTAAAATAGCTAAGTGTCTACGCTTCACGACGATGTAAAAATGAAATGTATAGAGTGAAATCTCGTTTTCCTGTAGCCCATTATGTCTCAAAATGACGCCATTTGGTCACAAAAGATAAAATAAAAAATATTCTAATTCGAATTTCGAAAAAATCGCTTCGAGGTGCACTGGCTCTTGTATAGATACACCTATGTACCAAATTTCGTGGCCCTGGGTCTATTAGCTTATTCGCAACACGAACGAAAGACACACACACACAGACTCTTTGTTTTATTATATGTAGAGATAATAAATTGATTGAAATATATTTCTACTTTATTATTTGCATTTGAAACAGTACTTAAATGTATGTAGTTGTTTATTAAAAGTTATTAATGTTATAATAAGTTATTAGCCTTATGTGAATACAAAAATTTTTTATATTGTTAAATTTTTATTTTAATACCTGACTTGATCTTTTTTTCATTATTTCTATATAATGCAATAAAGTGATAAAACTACACAAAAACTATAATAATTTCACAAAAGTCACATTTATAAGTATATCAACTTATGCAGCCTCCTTTACCACTGCCTAATTTAAATACGGTCTCTCATGGTAAAAAGGTTTCCCACTTCTGAAATATACTAACTATATGCTAGATATATGTTCTTTTGTTGTCGACCCCCTGTAACTATAAACCATACAATAAACAACAAGACATGGCCGATATTAGTGACAACAGACATTTAAGATATAGGATAAAAGTATTAAGGAAGTCAATACACTATTCACTAAAATTAAGCTATAACATTCAGTATATAGATTATTCTAGAAATTCAATATGTACATAAAATGTAATGTAAGCAAATTAGAAATCATATTTTACCTAACAAAAATAGCTTCAAATTTAATAGATGACTTGATTAGTCTATATTTTAGGGTATCCCTTTGATTATCGCAAAGTTGTCCTTTCATTTATGACAACCTATGTAGTTGAATGCTATGGAAAACCTATCATAACGTGATTGTGGTGAATTTGACTGATGGGAAAATATTTGTAAGGGCTTATTTATGTGTTGGACGTTGGTTAGGAAGTACATTGCTTATTTTATGCTTTACAGCATAAAATGCCTGCTGGTAGTAGGATCAGCCTGAAGTATCTGTACACCTTAGAACACCTGGGAAAGAAAACATTGATTGACTGTTGTGTAAATGAAGATTTAAATGGCTTTGTTCACCTCTCGGTAAATTACACAGTCAGATTTAAGGATTTGAAAACTGGAATTTATATCAATGCTACGGAAGGTATGTGGAGTGTAACAAAAAGAAATTTTTGAAAGAAATGCCATCAACAGTCTGACAGTACAGAGAATATTTTTCATTTTTACTTTTGTGAATTTATGTGGCAACAGCGGTATACAGATTCCAGTTTAGATAATTTTAAATAGTTTTTGAATTCTGTTAAAGAATTCTGTTTGTCTCACATACCAAAGAAATAGAAATTTTTAAATAAGGTAAGTCGATATTTCCTTTTTGTATTGCTTAGATTACATCACATGTATTTCCATTCTTATGTTATTTCCTTGTTTGATTTAAAATGTAATTTATTGTGATTATATATTTTTTGTTTTACCATACTTACCTGCGTATAAATTAACAATTCTTAAGGGAAAAATCAAACTTTGAAGTGGGGGGGTAGATTTATACATGGAACCTAAAAAAAAAAGATCTGCCGCCGCCAATTGATGACACATCGGCGAATTAGATTAGTAAATATATCGTTCATACAGAAGAAAACACAAAATTTTTATTTATTCTTTCTATTTTATTTATTAGTTTTTTTTATTAAATTTGTTTTGATTTTATTTTCTGTTTACTAGAAAAGTTCCCCACATCCCCATTTCATTTCATTGTCCGACGTCAGAGAGCGATTTAGTCTGTACAATATCTGTGAGGCGCTCTTAGACTATATAATTGTATCAAATCAGTAACTGTAAACCATACCGAATGTCTGTCTGTCTATTTACCTTGATCATACATGTGCTTTTTTACTTTTCCTGCTTTTTATATCTGATTTAGCAGAATACAATATCTGTGAGGAGCTCTTAGACTATTATAATCATATCGAATCAGTAACTGTAACCATACTAAGTATGTCTGTCTGTCTATTTATCTTGATCATACATGTGCTTTTTTACTTTTCCTGCTTTTCATGTCTGATTTAGCGGAATATGGAAAAAACGGCTCTTTTCAGGGCCACACACTCCCGGCAATGAGTTGTGTAAAACAAAACAGGTCTTACACTGTGAAATTCAAGCTGAAAGTACCTCCATTTGCCGAAAGTACGAACAATTATATTGCATCACGCAAGTTCAGCATGAATAAGAAGATGGTTCGTGACTGGAAGAATAATAAACCTATATTAAAGAAAATTCCTAAATCTAAAAAGGCCCTGCGTGATGGATCAATGTCTTTCTCAGAACTCAAAAAAGCTTTAACCTTCCAGCATGCATGCTTTACAATTTTACATGAGCACGCACGCGTTGTATTTTTTACGACATCCGTTATTTTACCATTTTCGTCACAAAAAACAACAGAAATGAGTGAATATTGATAATAAATTTGTTAAGAAATAAAATATTAACCTTATTATTGCAAAATACAAATATCACATTCAAATATAAGTGAATTATTTTTAAGCAAACTTACATATTTATCTGTACATTCCAAAATTACATCAAGCATATTTATATCAATGATTTTCAAAAATGATCCTATTTCATCCTCTATATCACTGGCAAGGTGTTTTAGGCATGGTAACACTTTCACGATATTCATCTTTTTCGTTTTTGAGCAGTTTGCATACTTCTGTTTTCGCCACTTAGAAGATTTATCCTTAACAATATAGACCATATCATTATCATTCCTTTTTTCTATATCACTATTATCATCATCATCCGAAATATATTGTTCATATTCACTGCTGATATTATTTATATGTATATTTTCCTTGCTCAAATTGCTATTGCTCTCATATCCAAAGGTTGTCTTTCTTTTCTTCATCAGATAAATCTTGAAGAATTCGAGCAAAACCAACTGGTTGCACATATATTTTTGCCTTGAAAGCCGATATAAAAATTACTGAGCCGTATATATACAAATTAAAATAATATCAGGTAATTAATATCAAAAAATTACAAAATATTTGAGAAAAAAATTATTTTCCGAATATTCACCCACGACCACGTGCGTGTCGTAACTTTTACGAAAAAGCTGCCACGTAGCACAAAATCCCAATTAAAAAAAAGAAAAGTAAAGTGACTTCCTGTTGGCACATTCCACGATGTGGGGAAGGGTAGATAGGAGGAATAGAAATGACCTCCAGACATCTCAGCTTTGATATGCGAAAAATGTGCATTAAAAACCGAATTTGTCGTAAATTTTGCACGTGCTGGAAGGTTAAGTGACTAGATTCTAGAAAACAGATGGCAAGGTTATGTCATAACTAGAACTGTGATACGTTTGAGAGACATGAAACTCATGAAAGATGAAAAATTTACTCCTGTAAATAATTATTTTTGTGCATCACAGCACTGGCGCATGAGATTCATGAATCGTTATGGACTATATTTACGCCATCGTACCAAAATTTCACAGAAATTGGTGAGTCAATTTGAAGACAAATTAATAAACTTCCAAAAGTATATGACTGAAAACAGAAAAATAATTCTGAAATGTCCCAAATAGGAAACATGGAGAAAACCCCCATGACTTTTGAGCTCAATGCAAATTTCATTGTTGATAAAAAGGGTGAAAAAACAATTGGAACAATTGAATGGATACAATCCGATTTGTGTACTAAAATCAAAGATGTCAATATTAGAAAGCCGAACATGCTTTAATTGCACAATGGGTGAAAGACGCTTAGGACATGATTCCAGCTAAAATGATAATTAAATCTTTCAAAAAGTGTTGCATTTCCAATAACTTGGATGGCACAGAAGATGATGCAATCTATCCAAGTGATGATAATGACAACAGCAGTGATGAATCAAGTGATGAAATTTATAATGAATCGCTAATGACTGAAAACGAATTGCCAGATTTATTTGCAGATTCTGATTTTGAATTAGAATTTGAAGGATTCAAATGAAATTCTTTGAAAATTTTGTACATATTTTAAAATTTTATCATGAAATAAACAAAAATTCGCCAAAGTGTGAGTGTAATTTTATCAAGTACATTGGCATGCTGTTTTATTGGCGGCAGCACCGCTACTCATGGGACAAATTTGTTTTTCCAAAAATTTTTCTCAAAAGTCAACCGATCGACTTATAAGTGGCTATATACAGTAATTATGTTTTATTGCATTATGTTTTGGACTCCATTTTACTGGGAAGGGCATTGGACACAAACAGGAATGGCGCCAAACAATTGCTAATTTTTGCCAAGGGGTACCCTGAAATGTATTTTTACTGACAACCTATATAGTTCAATAGACAATAGATAAGTTAATTTGAAATTTAATTTACCAGTTTCAACTGCTCGGAAATATTCGTCAGTCAAAATAGGTGAGAAATTCTTAAATGAATTTAATAATGAATCTTCCTGTTCATTCACATTGACCTTTTTACAAGCACCTAGAGAATAGGAGAAAAATTTATCAATTAGTATTTTTAAAAACTTTTTCTTAATAATGTATAAATCAAAGACAACAAAAAAAAAATTTGTTTTTTTTTTTTTTTTT
>KK120266.1:956043-973380 GCA_000611955.2 Stegodyphus mimosarum | reverse complement strand
TTTTTTTTTTTTTTTTTTTTTTTGTACATTAAACATGTATATAGTAGAACACAGTATTTTCTTCAAGTATTATAACACACTCTTTTTTTTAATACTGTAGTATTACTTTCCAACAAGGAACAAATATAGGACTAGAGATTTCGTGGTAATCATAACAGAATCCAGGTATATCATAACCGGACTTAAATGAAATGCAAAACAAATATAACATAATAGATACTTTAATTGATATAATCTGCTAAAAGAGTCCGAGGCAATTTTCTCATTTAAACTGCTAATTAATATATTATTAATCATTTGCTATTAAAACTGAATCCTGTTCCATAATCAACATCTTTATGTTACTTTGTGTAACTGCATTTTAAAGTTTCTGGAAAGATTTTGATTTTATGTTACACCTCCTGTTCTTTACTTTTTGTATATTCTAAACACTTTTCTAAAATACTTTAATTATTAACAATATAAATAAAAGCTTAATTGTCAACAATATGAAAGTTTTCATGGATTTCACAGATACACAAATATTCTTAACTGCCATACATTCCTCTATCATAACATTATTACCTCAATTTTTAATAACTTCAGAAAATTCTTTAGTCAGTGTTTTCACAAATTTTATGAATACCAAAAATTAAAATAAGGAAGTCTGTGTGTTGTCTCTATTTCTTAACACACTTTTTAACATAATGCCAAAGTCAGATGTGTTATTTTTTTTTCAACATTCTTTAATAAAATCTTCAGATTAGATTTAACAGTATAACTCATCCACTATAATGTATTCAATATTTTGATAAACCTGTGAAATATTTGTAATTTCCTCAAGAATACTAAGAATCTTGAAACTTCTGTTTGTATCTTGGAGCATGGAATGTTGTAATGAAACTTTCTTCAATGGACAAAACACCATCTGCACAAATTTTAGTTTTAAATCTCATAGGCAAGTTGCAGCATTATTTCACAAAACAGAAAATGTTTTCTTTTTCTTTTCTACATTCATCTAAATTAACCACTCATATATTACATTTAGCCTAAAATTGTTATTTGACAACAGATAATATTTGCAGCTACATATCTTTGCAACCTACAGGCTTTATTAATTTTCTGATATCTAGCAACCTCAAAATCCAAGATTACACAGAGTAAAGCAGTAAAATAAAATTTAGTAATTTTGACATATCCCTTTTATTGTCTTTGAAAACATGTCACTGTCTTTTAGTTAAAATCAATGCTAATATCCTACAGATGAAGACCATTTTGACGACAGAGACACAGTTCACGGAAATAAGTGTGATAAGTGGTTTCTTCGTTTAGAACAAATAATCTTCATATTTCTGAAGATGGGTAGGGTCAAGTACCATCAAGGTATATTATGTATCTAAACTTGCATGTATCCATTGAGATAAGTCTTTTGGGTTTGAGAAACATTACACTATGCCACATTATGTAAGAATTCCAATGAAAGCAATGTACTGACTTTTCAAATCTTGCCTTACATTCAAAAAGATTACTACCATGTTGAAAAAAAAACAAAAAAAAAATTTGTTGGGAAATTAGAAATATTCCAAGGTTATGTTGGAACAAGGAAGAAACAAATTTCGGTACTTACGTACTATGACGACTACCTTGGCGACATTTGGAGATAAAAATCTTCATTGACATTTTTTAGTTTATGTTTATAAATAAAATAAAAGAACTTCATCAAAGCAAATTAATTTAAATTCTTTTAAAAATGAAAGCCCCAATTATAAAAGAACAAAAACTTAAAATACTAAAATCCCGAATATATATATATATGTATACATATAAAAAAATGATATACCAAATACGAATAGAAAAAATTAATCTTTTTTATTTTTACTACTGTAAATGATAATTAACAATTATTAAACTTACTTCTGAATAAGCTTCAGTGAAAGTTACATAAATGAATTATATTTTTGATACATAATATGCGTACAAATTTTTAGAAAATTGAGAGGCATTTAGTGTTAACTTTAAATAACAGATGGCAGCACAATATAGTTAACTTACTTAAAACTGGTAATACTCTTTATTTCAGCGCCCTCTATAACCTATATTAGGGTTAACCTTTTTTTATAGCCGCCCAACCGGTATAGTGGTTAGCGTCGCCGACTGCCGTGCCGAAGGGCTCAGGTTCAAATCCCGCTTATAACCAATGTTAGGCTCAACCTGTATAACATACAAAGGTCGCCGGATTTGGCGAGATATCTAGGTAGTCGTCATAATACGTAAGTACCCAAATTTCATTACAGATTGTCTGACTATAAACATTGTAATGCTGATCACCTGCAGAACATGACATTCAAAGTATGAATTTTATATATTTCATGACAGCAATATATATGGGCGCAGTGAATTTGTTTGCGATTTAGCAGAAGAAGAAGAAAAAAAAAATAGCAGTTTCATTCAAACCACTAATTTTTTTTTAAAAGACAGCTTGCTTTACATGAACAACATTCCAGATTCAAAACAAAAACCATTTAGAAAATTTTTAGCAAATAGAAGTTAATTAAATCACTGTAAAACACACAAAAGAATAATAGATGAAACCCACAATGCTAATTTGAGCATTAAAAACAAGAAAATTCAGTCTTTGTTAAGAATTAACATCAAACAGACGGCATGAAAATATTTTTAGTTTTCATACTGGCTTTCTTCTTCAACTACAAATTACCCAAACGACAAGAAGCAAACATTCAGCCATTGTCAGCAATAATTAGAGCTACCATATTTTAAGAAAAGGATCCAGGTCATTTTACAATAAATTAGTTTTACTGTTAAGAATGATTATGACTTGCAAGTAACAAAATCTTGCTCTCCATGACAGTCTGTAAGAAAAAAGAGCAAATAAGGCACTTTTCCCTCTTAGAAACAAATAAGTTTTATATTGATAGATGTGTGGCAGACATAATGTTAGTGCACTTTGCTATCTCATGGTGCCATCTGTCAATAATGTTGAGAAATGTGATGCTAGGATATGTGTGTTACATAAAGGTCAAATTTTGTATTGTCAACCCAAAAGTACATCTGCACATTTTCTGCCAATATCTGAATATGCTTTTTGATATGATCGCTGATAAGTTACTAAGGCTGCTATCCAGTTTTTATGCAATATTAGAGGAAGTGACTGGCCTTTGCAATTGAGCCTCTGTTGTAACCATGATTACATGCCTTCTGCATTGAGGTAGTTGATAACCGCATTGGTCAATTGCAGCCCTAATGAATGGCCTTGTCTAATTGGATCTTATGTTGCATTGTGAGGTATTATATCATATCTGTCTGAAGTCATTTTTAAGTGTGCAGAGCTGCATGATCTTGTCACATTTGTGGTGATTTGTGAAAAAAACATTTTTATCTCCAGTGCACGAGGCTGTCTATTAAAAATTCTACAGATATGCTGTTCTTAAATATTTTGTGATTTTGCTGATGAACTAAATTTTAAGCAGCATAAGAGCCAAGAATGTGATATTTAATAAATAAAGTAAACACACAAAATGTCAATAATAAAAAGAAAAAAAAAAGTTTTGTAGAAACTATCTTAGTAAGAAAAATGAACAAAGGGAAAAAAGACTGAACTGAAAAAAAAAAAAAAGTGTATGCTAACACTTAATACTGCATCAAGAATTCTAAAGGTACACTGTTATGTTGCTTTTAAAATTTCTGTAACTTTGCTGTTGAATTGCATATTATGTATGAGCATAGAAAATTATGCTTAATAATAAAGTAAAAAGACAAAAAGGGTGGTAGTAGGAATGAGTGTGACAGCAGACTGGTAGACTACATTTCAAAAACCTTTAAAAAAACCTTTTGAGTGATTGTTAAAATTTGAAACCTTTCAAATTTTTTTAATTTTATTTTATATTAATTATTTTATACAGCCCATGTATAGAACAGAGCAGCATCTACTACTGTGGAGAAATATCTGCTAAACGAGAGCGAAAATGGATAAAATCAAAGCTAAAAATTTTTTCAGTTCAGCAGAAGAAAGAAGGTTGTTTATATACTTGACATGTTACAACACATCATATGTTATAGGATATCATAAGAAATACTGTTTTATGGCATGCTGAATAACATTAAATGTGCAATCCAGTATTAGATTTTTGACAGTATGAATGTTCATATGATAGGAATGCTATTTAATTTCTGCAAATACAGCAAAATATAGTTGATTAATTTCATTTTTTATTTAATTTAAAAATAAATTACAAAATTGATTAAGAAATATTAAATGGTATTTTTAAATATCTAATTGAAAAATAAAATGTTAAAAATCATTGTCATTATTTTTAATTATTGTTATACTACAGTGATAAAATAACATTAGTTGAAACTTATGTGCATTTTCCTAGTACTAAAATGATAAAATAACATTAGTTGAAACTCATATGCCTTCTCCTAATAGTTTTTGAACTACTAATGAAATGCAAACAAAGAAATATATTTAAAATTAAGCAAATTTGTCATAGATTTTGAATAAAACCCTGTCAACTTCAAGGGCAGTCAGGCTCTCAAAATTCATGAAGTCTTATACAAAATCTACAACAAATTAAAGGGTTTTTTTGGGAGAGGAGAGCAGGGAGGAGATAACTTTAACTTTTACATTGGCATGTTTCTCTTTCAGTTTGAAAGAAAGACATAATTAAAAGCGTTAATTATAATACTAAATAGAATGCTTTATATGCATAAAGATTATAACAAAATTAAGCCTACATTTGCTGAAAAACGTACCTTTTAACTGCCATATGAAATCTTTTTTATCATGTTAATAAGATGCCAATTTCTTCGAACATAGCAAAAATAAAAATATCAAATATTAAAGCATTCTTCCACTTTGATAAATCAATATTTTCATCTGTTGAATAAAATTAGACCCATAGTGAAAACATAATAAAGGACGGTTCCTTTATTATAACACATGAGTCACATGTGTGTTGATAACATGATAGTAAAGTAAATTTTGCAATCATTAGATAAAAAAGTAAATTTTCAGATATCTGAACTTTACAGTAAAACTTTGTTTGCTTTTTTTTTTTTTTTTTTTATGTAGCAGTTTAGAGGAGCAAACTTCAAAATATATTCCAATTGACAGTAACCTATTTTAAAAATTTTAGCAGTTGAGAGTAAAAATTTCCAATGGTTTCAACATGCCTATTTGATAAATATATTAACTAACTAAAATTTTCAAATCAAAATTAAAAAGGCCTTGAATATTTACCTTGAAATAATTATAAATTATGCTTTATAATCAGCATTAAGACTAAACTTACCTCACTATATTTAGATCTAGCTAGAGCATTTTTAATGTAAGCAGAAAACAATATTTTTAAAAATTTGGAACTAATTTATCTCTTTTCTCAAAAAAAAGAGAGAAATCTTAAAAATATAAATTAATTGATTTATTAAATAAATAAAATCTTTTTACAGGTATAACGAAAATTAGAAATAGCTTTCTTATACAATAGAAAAAATATATAAATACCAAGAAGTTGGAGATAAACTTTCTATATTAACTAAATTAATAAGAGATTTTAATACTCAATACTTAGACTGAAATTTCCTTTTCACTATTTCTAACATTTGAATTTCTTCCATCTTTACTGTATGTCATTTTAATTACTAAATTTTACATTTCAGGGTAGAAAATTCAAAAATATCAGGAACCTGATCAAAATACATTTCTTCCTAGTTACAGATGCAGAAAACCTTTAACAGAATTTCTGCTTTCACACACATTATATAAATATATATATATATACTCAAAGTACAAATGCTTCAATGGTTGGAATGCGCTTTAGCCCACTGCTTGGCAGCGACTGTTTTTGAATGAGCAATAAACGCGCCAACATGGGTAACTCCGTATATACGCCAACATGGCTGACTGGGTATTTTGAAGCTAGTTTTCGCACATGCGTATTTCCTATTTTATAAAGAACAGTTTTATTGGTAATCTGAGATGACGTAGTGCACATGGCATTTTCTTGTAATTTATTTTCGTTATTTTAGCTTATTTTGTTCATTTGGGCACGTTGCCTATATTGTGCAATTTGCAGATTTTTTTTTAAGTTAAAACGGAAGGGTGTGTACATGGTATCGTTTGTAATTTTAATGTCCTTTTAAAAAAAATTCCCTCTTTCTTCGATGCCATTTTGGTTACGTTTTCACGGAGCGTGTGGGGAAGGTTATGTAATGGCATAAAATGTGTAAGTATTACAACATAAAATGTAAATAAAATCATTAATTTAAACCTAACTGACAAATATTTTAATGATCATAATGTTCGTTTTGCATATTATTTTACTATCTTTTTGTGGCAACAGTTTCCATACTAATTTATGCTTTAGAATTCTATGTTTTGTTTACAATAGGTTTTCGCAGAGCGTGTCGGGAAGGTTGCAAAGACGTTTCGCAGAAACACGCCGAATTGGCGATTTTCAAAACATTGCCAAGCAGTGGGCTAAAGCGCATTTTCACCACAATATGTTCCCACAATGCATATTATTACACTACACAGAAAGACAGATTTCTAAATGCATTGCGTCTATAGTTATAAATTGTGGGTAAAAGTTTACAATTGGGTGCCCCTTGTGTTTTGGTAATTTTGTTTTGTCGCCAAGATCGGCGCCAATAAGACACAATATCAAGATGGCCGCTACACAAAACCAAAACAAGAAGTCAAAGAATTTCAGAAACTCCGTGTCCGTGTACACATCGACCTATTTTCACTTAAAAGAAAAATCAGAGAATTGCACAAGCTAGTCATTGCACATTGCCTTGTCTTTCTTCATGTGCACATCGATTTATTTTCACTTTAATAAATCAAGAAGCTAAAACCATGTTAAAACTCTCATGGTAACCAGAAATGGGGTTTCATTGCCAAAACTGAACAAAATTTTTCGCCAATCGAAAGGGCATCCAATTCTACACTAGAGCCAAATTGTGAAATCAATATATAAAATTTAAAGATGCATAAGCTACAAGATGAATAAAATATTTTATACTGCTGCTTCACCTAAGATCATATTAAAATGTTCACAAATACTAATATAAAAATTACGAATTTTAAAACAAATGATTTAAATATAGCGGAAAACTCAGGGTAAAAAAAGTAAAAATTTAATTTTACTCTCTTCATATTCAGCGAGCAGTTTTCGTTTCTTCGTTTCTAAACTCATTTCTAATGCTCAAAATTGATATTTTATAACAAATGATGCACGATGTAAACAAACATGTAAAGTTAACTCATTTTGCACTCGCTAAAACATTTTGCCCACGGGATAAAAAATCAAGTTTAGTTGTAGATTGGCAAAGAGGAAAAAGATGAATTGTAAGGCTTGGCAAAGAGAGAAAAGGAACAAATAATTCCGTAGCATTCGATAAGAAATTCTCTAAAAGCCATATGAAAAAGATGGCTTAAAAAATTAAAGTTAGGTCTATATTAAAAAAATTATTGTGAACATGAGTCAGATGAATAAGATGAAAGAAAAATTCGATGTAATTTAACTGCTTCATAGTGAGTAGTGAATGAAAAACTAATGTGCTTTATAATCTAATCACGCACTTCTTACTGTGCTGTTGTAAATATGCAGTGTGTTGAAAATAATAGCCTAGCGTAAATGATAAAGATTTTTCGGATAAGCTCATTATGGTAATCCAGACATTCTCGATATCGTTGTCATCAGATGATGTTCTCCTCTAAGGAAACAGCTGTAATACTTTCTCTCCACGTTTTTTTTTTTTTTTTTTTTTTTTTTTTTTTTTTTTTTTTTTTTTTTTTTTTTTCAGTAGTAGATCAGCATCGCCTTTGATGTTTGTTCATAAAAAATTATAGTAAAGAGTAAAGGCAAAAGGGCTCTTTCTTTTTTTTTTTCTTTAAACTTTTTGTGTGTTACTTTTATTTATTAAATATCACCGTAGAATTCAGTTCAACAGCGATATCGCAAAATATTTAGGAAGAGCAAAACAATATGTCTCCAGCGCGCGATATACAGCCGCGCGCTGCAGATAAAAATAAACAATTGCAGGGAGATAAAAAGATTAAAAATTACGATGAGTATTTCACAAAACAATTTAAAAAAATCGAAACGAGATACAAATAATAGAAAAAGGTAAAGCTAATGAAATATCAACTATATTTTAACATACAATACATTAATTTTTACAAGCTAGCTAAACAAATACACAGTCGCAAGGAAACAGAGAAAAAGATGCACAGCTAAATATTTCATCAAGAAAAGGAAAAATTCGAATAATTCAATGAATTTTTATTGAATAAATTACCTATAGATATGACAAAGATGAATCTAGAGATACCTATAGATATGACGATGAACTCAATAATTACCATTATATTAGAAAACAAATATATAAATCAAACGGTTACAAAATTAAGTAAATTTAAAGAATATAAGCAAATCTTTCATAAAGCAAAAGACAATGGCATAGACAATCATGTTAGTATAATTTTCAGTTTTAATAGTTTTATATTAAACAATTTTTGCTTAAAAATTATAATCAAATCAATTCACAAAATGAATACAAAAATTCGTATTCGTATCATAGGTTCCGAAATAACGTGCAGGAACACTGAACGCAATCGATAACCAATTGATTCAAACGACGTCAAATTTGGCTAAGGTTGCCATTCACATTTCCTTTATCTATTATGTGCAAAACTAGTTTTTTTTTACTCGTACAGTGTTGTCAGTGCTCGTTTTGAAATCGTTAATTTTTTTAATCAAAAATTCGTTAAAGTTTTACAGTATTTGAAACAGATAACAAAATAAATTTGAAATTCAAAATGCGGGCTTCTAAGCGCCCACGTTCGGTTCGGTTGAAGGACTACGTTATTCAAAATTTGATGGCTCTAGGTACCGTTGTTTTATCACAGTGAGAGAAACATTCATTCCGATTCTTCATTATACGGTTTCTTTAAATATAATACATTGCGATAATATTTGGTGTCAACAATTTGAAATGTGAACCAACGCAGAAAGAGAAACGACGCAAAATGCCGTTTTGAAACTGACTGCTCTTTGGGCTAAAAATATCTAATAATTAAATAAAATGTATTTCAGTTATACTTAGGAATGATTTAAGAGAAAAAATATATATGTCTAGGGGCACGGAAATATTTATTTACTGTTTTGATTTGGTTTACTTTGCATTCAGTTTATTTTATTATGCTTTCCTATTTCCCGCAATGTTCAAAACTGGTTTATTGTAGACTGCTTAAAATATTTGTTTATGCGATTTCCAAGTTATATGTTTTCATTTTCTTGTATACTTTCACTAGACTCATACAGATACAGGTAAAAGTGAGCCAGACACCAGAAAATTACCATTGGTAGTACAAGTACAGTCCCGCTTCTCTAACTGTATCCAGCCCCAGTTTTGAGTGAAAGCACCATAGGAGCTGTCTCTCAACCGTCCTCCCGAGAGGATTTTCGGCTCGCCTTGTACTTCCAATACGTCCTTGCCGCACAAACACTATGCGCTTACAAACAATCATGTCTTCTCCTGGATTCGCAACCAGGCCCATCGGTGCTACATCACTCACCCAAATAGGGACTGGGCAGCATCTTACTCATTTTGCAAACATAGGCTTTACACACTACATACATATGTATGACAGAAATAGCTTTTATAAACCTAAGCACTGTTGGCATAATAGAATATCACCTACATCCTTAAAGAAACCAAAAGTCGCACCAAGGCTGATCTCAGAACATTATCCCTAACATCAGATTGCAAAATGCTAGCAAAAAATTTAACCCTTTGCTTACTAAATGGAACATATATGTCCAACTAAAAGTTTAAAAATTATTGCTGGACTTAAAAGTACTTTGAATCTCTTTGAATGTTTGGGATCATCTTCCAACACTTGGGAAACCAAGATGCTGCTGTGCTCGTTGTACAGAAATGAATATAGAGGAAAAAACAAATATTTGAATCACATAATTTAGTAAGTCTTTTATTACTATTATTTTATTTTCTCATTTACTACGTACTGTATAATTAAGTAAGTTTCTTAACTTCTATTATTTTCCTTTCTCATTTTGAATGTATTGTGTGTTTTTTTGCGACTGAATTACGGAGAAGAAAATATAATATTCTCATATATTCAACATTTACCATTAGTACATGGTGAATGTTGACATTCACTGGTGTAAGTCAGAAATAAGAGTATTTGGAAAATATTTCGGACATACACCAAGACTATGTGAATGTTGACATTCACCGATGAAAGTCGACATTCTCCAGATTTCGGTGTTTCACCGTAACATATACACAGGTTCCTTAGTTATGGCAAAAATCAGTGAAGTTGACAATAATATATATTTGAAGCATGAACAGTTTTTAATGGTTTGGTATTTTTGATATAAAATATTATTTTAAACTATACTGCAGAATTTAATTCTGTTTATAGATGATTTTTTATGGTAATTCAGCACTACTAGAGCTGTTTTTTATTCTTCTTTGAAAAGTGCTTCCAAGTACAATCATTCTGGAATTTCAACAGAAGTCTGAATTTTTCCTAGTACTGGACATTCTTTCATGAGATTAATCGTAAATTCTTAGAATGCAAAAATATTTACTCTAAGACATGCTCTGATTTCTAGTATTTGAGACATTGCTTTCTAAACAGTCTTCAAGAATTTTAATTTGCTCATGGAAACTACTGTGTTCCCGAAGAAATATAAGAATATCATCAATCCACTACTATTAACAATCTATTATTTGGAACATTGCTTCCCTCATGGAAGCTACTCTGATCCTGAAAATACATGAATATCATCAATCTGCTACTATTAACAGCTTTTTACTTTCTTATATCATTATATTCCTTAATATCCTCATATAATCAAGCTTTGCAACATAAATTTAAACCAACAGTGAAATTTACTGCACTGATGAATGTATAAAAAGCTTCCCCCCATCTTCTTTAAACATTTATTCTTAAATAGACAGATAGAAATATCATAAACATATTTGAAAAGATGTAATTATTTAATAAAAAGACTTCTCTTGTAAACTTGTTATTCCATAAATATAACATACCTTAAAATCATGTAGATAATTTTGAATTATACTACAAGATATCTAATTTAGATATGGTGGCAAGAATTAATAAATGGTATCAGATGTAGTGTTAAATATTAAGAGTTAAATTAAACAGATGCAAAGAATCACATATTATCTTAAATATTAATATTTTTTTCCAAAACTGATGCTCTATCTTCATTCTGTAACCAGTAACAAAGATGTGACTAGTCTCCTTTTTTTAAACGGAATTAAATTTTCTACACGAATAGTTTGGTACTCTCATCCTAAACATAAAGCATTTGCAGAATGCTATTTTCAACTACATGAAATTGGATTTTCCGGTCCTCACCTCAATGCCGAGGTATCACCGGATATTTTCAACTACATATCAAATGGGAAATAAGCAAAAAAGAAAAGAACAGAAAAACAATGTAAATGCTTCTTTTTCTGTTAGAATTGATTAGAGAGGATACATGTTTATTAAATTAGAGAACTAGAGATACAAACCTTTACTTAAATTGAGAGAGTTTGCTTAACATTCAGGCCTTTAAGGAAATCTAATTTAACCACCTAAAGGAGATTTTGATATCAATTTTAGAAGAAAGTTGAAAGAATAGCCATGAAGCACTCAAAGATTATTGAAGATTGATTTATCACTTTCTCTCTCTCTTTTTTTTAAATATATATATACATATATATATATTTGCATTTGTGATATGAAACTTAAAAACTTTCTTAACTCTCTGAGCGGCGCAGGATTTTAGATTTGTCATGAAGACCGGTATTTAAGCATCATTTATTAATTGCATTTGTATAATTACTTAATTTAGTCTGTATTTTCATAAACTTACATTCATTAAGATGATATTCACATTATTAAAGAAAGTAAGAAAGCAAAATATCTTAAATTATAAGCTAATATATGCCAAGTAGCAAAACTTCTGATGACAGGATAAAGCCAGTCATAATGCTCAGAGGGTTAATATATATTAAACTATGACAATACGTAACGTGATAAATATCTAAAACAATTCAGATTCAGCTACAAAGTTTACTGACAAAAGAGAAAATAATTTACAAGCTCACATTTTATAATTAATTGAAAGGGGAGAGGAAAGGAATGAGAAAAAAGTTTTTTTATTCTTTTTAATAGCAGAATATAATACATTACGACAAAGAGAAAAAAAAAACTAAACTTTATCATAAAAAATAGAAAAACTCTCATTAACAATACACTGAAAAGAAATAAATTAAAAATAATAACTTAACCCTCCTCAAAAACAGAACAGAGTGATATGATATGCCATGTAGAAGAAACCAAACCAGAACAGTTATAAGCTGAGACATTGAAATAAAGTTTATTGTATGTTATTAAAAAAGTCAGGAAAAGAAATACTTGTATCACAAAAAATTCCACTGAATTTTCTCACATTTAAGAATATTTCTGCTCATAATATAATCATGATTTCTCTTATCATCAAATTGTTGTTCACTAATGTTCCTCTTTTGAACAAAATTTGCTTTTAAAAACTATTTTCCTCTCTCTTGATCAGTATCTTGAGTGTACTGATAATTAAAATATGCTTATACTATTTGTTAGAGACTGCTCTCCAGTTTTTAATGTAGCATGAGTTAAGTGTGAGCTCAAGAAGTTCTACTTATCAGTTTATTACAAATAAAAATAATTAAGAAATTTGTACAATTCAGTTTAGTTTTTACTTCATAAGCTGTTGTTCTGATATGAAAGGTCTTTCCTCTAAAGTTTTTCTGTTCTCTTCGGAGGTGTACTTGGTGATTTTTTATTATGACTATTAACGATTATGGTACGTCTTTTCCATTTCTGATGCTCAGTATTTAAATTATATCTTGAGAAGTATAAATTAAAAAGGTCTGTTCAATAAAAACATGATGATAAGTATTGTGAAAACTTATAGGTCAAGTAATAACACTAGTTTCCTGAACAGCTATTAAAACAATGCCCATTTCAGCAGAACAGTGCTTCTAGACAGGGTAAGCTTTACTTAACTTGAGTAAAAAAAAAAAAAAAAAAAAGACTCTCTTACAACGTGCACAATCCAAACAGCATTTACATATGAGAACTGTGAAATTGTCTCATTAAAGGAGTAGTAAGTTGTAATGTGGCAGAAATACTTTCTGTTATAATTCTCTTATAGATGTCAGTATTTCATGCTTTTGCCACAGACAACCATTTTCCCATGTAATTAATTATAAGTGCTTCCTTGGTAACTGGTATCACTGCCTATCGTCCTAATTTCCTAGAATGCATTTTACTTCAGTTTTTCATTCACTGATCCTTACATATTGATTACTGTTGTTGTTGTCATCATGTCTTATTTGTTAGACATATTCAGAACAAACCCATGAGTATTATCTAGACAAGGAGTGCAACTTTTGCACCAGTTGCATGGCATGATCCTTGAGCACTAAAAAGATTAGAGCATGTCTTTTGATTCCACACTTCTTCCTCTACCACCAAACTTTCAAACGAACTTTTGGCTCACCGTGGACTTGGAGTGTTCCCTTGCCGCACAGACTGTCTGGGATTCGAACCTGGCCCATTGATACAGAAGTCAGAATCACATATTTTACTATACACTTCAATCTTGAAATTGCATCTCGTAACTCCAGTCTCTTCCATACTAAATCTCTTTCCAGCACAACAGTTTATTAGAAATTATTTTTGTTTTGATGCTCCTTATGCAGAATCCATTTAACTGAATAATAATAATCTGAAGTTTTTCTTCAACTTGTTCAATAGATTACACTGTCATTTTATGAACATCAATAAAAAAAGTAGGCTTTGAAAATGATGAAAGGAAAAAAAACAGTAATAGAGTAATCTAGATTATGAAAAACAAATAAAATAAATGTATACCAGAAAATAAATATAAAGTAGCTGCTTAAAAATCGAAGTCTAAAATATATGAGAGAAAAACATTTAAAATTTTACTTCATATATGTATCCATATATGAAACTTGTACATATCTGAATTTTTTAGATAAAAAATTTTTGAACAAATGCTGAAAACAATTAAAATAGAAGATGAAATCAGCTGCATAAAAAAAAACTTTCACTACATCACAAAATATAGCAACTTAATGATAATATGAATTTATTACACAAGATTTTACAAACTATTACTATTTATTAATTTTACTATTTATTTATTTATTATTACTTATTCACAATGAATCTTTAAATGGAAAATCTCTTTTTATTCTTTTAATATTTTATGCAAGTTCATAAACTATGGTACCGAAATTCGAGAAAGACGAATATGAAATGCATCATCCATTTCTCACATTTTAAGCATTAAAATTAAGTACTTGTAATAATCCCCTACATTCATCAATTATTTACAGGGTAAATTAACATCCATGCCTTAAATATTGCACCTTTTCATTATAAAACTAACAAAGTTTGAATAAATTTCATAATTTTGAAATAGTAAATAATAACACTAAACAATTTATGATAAAATAGCTTGTTATTGTTTCATTTACAAATGATGCTTCACATAAGAGACATTCATTAGTTTAATACATGACACTGATTTTATGCTTGACATTCCAAAAAGAAATCCTAGAACAATAAATTATGGTTGTCTTCAAATTAATAAAATATCAACATAACTATATTGCAAAGGAATGATTACATGCTTATTTAAGTTAAACTTTAGCATACAATAATATAATGCAAAATAAAAATATTCAGAGTTTACTTAATACTAAAATTGGCAATTCATTAAGCAGAGAAATTCCTTTTTATGGCTTTCAATAAGTGTAAAAATATACTTAAAAATGAATTATTATCAAAAAACAGTATTTAATTCTTTGAAATGCTGTTTTATACATTCTTGATGCATTTCCTTCATGGCTATTTTCTTTTCCGAATATTGCTAGAATCTTCAGTAGTATTTTCAACCTAAGAATAAGAGAATGCAATATAAGCACAAAATTTATACATTTAGAAAAAATTATTTTATCTCATAAAATTATAATTACAGTACAAAGATTTGGAATTGTCAGGACTTCAGCAATTCCAAAAATTTTCAAATTTTAAATAATCAGATTAAATTTTGTAAGATCATGACTTGATTTCTAAAATTAGAAGCGATGTAGCCCTATGGAAGACTGCCATAATAGAAACAAAAATAAAGACATAAAATAGTAAAATAATTTAAATTAAAATAATAAAGTAATTAATAATTAAAATATTTAAAAAATGAAGTAATTTATAATTAAAATAACTGAATAAAATACAAGGAGATAAATAAAAATTTAATAAATAATTAAATTACTGGTAACAATAAAATAAGCTACACAATAAAATAAAAAAAAAAAAAAACTGGAACTCATTTTATCTGGGTCAGTGCTGAAATTAAAAGTTCACTCAAAAACTAAGAAGTAGGTCACAATTTAAGCCCTGAATATACAGTAAAACATACTACTTGAAGGGATGACAGAAAGAATGACCCTTTGTTTTTCAGCACACCAATAAAAACAGGTAAAATGGTTAAAGCATCATTAATAATAATAAAGAGAATGCTGCAAACACTAACAGAGTAAGGAGGAAATTTTAACAAAGTACGTATAGCTATGGAGACAAAGAGAGAAGAGTGGAACACTTCCTGACCATGATCCTATGCTGATCTATCTAGCTATCAAGGAGAATCCCGTATTTGGTTACATTGTTCCAAAAAGTAAGCAGCTCTTTCTTGTGGCAAGTCAATAGTGTTGGATGTTTACTTGCACTAATAAATTCACGAACTTCCTGAAGAATAAGACTGTGAAATATGGGCGGGACTTTTCTTTCCTTAAAAGTCTTAAACTCTTTCTGAGCTTGTTTCCCAACAAAAGCGAGGCTTGTATTCAGGACTTTGATCAATTTTTTAGCTCCCTTATTATTAAAATAAAATTTTTGAGATTTAAAAGACTTTTAAACTAAAACTGTGGTTCAGTTATGTAAAAGATGTGCTGGAGCCCTCGCATTTAGGGGTTCTGACTAAAATTATGATTTATTTATCTCAAAAATTAAGAAGTACCGGAGTCAACCTCTGGTGCAATTTGCACTCTGCATAAGATGGATTCTATATAGGTCAGACAGAAAAGTGCTTATCCTCTCAACCACTAAAGGGCTGAAAGTGTGATCCTGGATAATATCAATATGTCAATCAATATATTGTCAGTAGCCTAGCCAACAGTTGTTTGAAAGCGATATGCCAGGAATCTCACTGAAGACAGAAATCCCATTTACATTCCAATTTTTTTTATTATTGTTATTGTTATTATTATTATTATTGGGGTTGATGATTCAGAAGTCGAGATACTATACATCTCAATTTTGGACTTTGCACTGCATGAATATTAATTTCTTATCTAACTAAGCATTAGTTAAAAAAGTAAACTATGTCAGAGAGAAATAAATATAATTCAAAACCATAATTACAAATTGTCTCTCATCAGTTTTTTTTATCAACATTATACCAGATACTTTATTTATAACAATAATAAAATATATATATACAATGAATTATTACACAGATTTGTACCAAGTTTGCTAAATATTAACCTTAGTTCAATTTAGCAAGACTAAAAAAAAAAAAAAAAATAAAAAAAGACAAAAAAAAAAAAAAAAAAAAAAAGTAACATATATTTTCAGAGAAGAATTAAAAATACATTTTCTTTTCTGTGGATGACAAAATTTATTTTAATATCATAATGTAAAAAGTTTATTTTAAACAAATTAAAGGTAGTTGGGGGAGAGAGATGTAAAGTCATATAAATGTAATGTTTTAATGCATAGATGAAGGAATCCAGTACTTTAATTTCTGGCATTCGAAGTACTGCATAGCTGAACAGATGAATGCATAAACCAAAAGCTTCCAGGCATAGTTATTTTGAAATATAATTTTATTGCAGGATAATTCACATCAGATGATCTTTCTGTAAATAAGATATCTTTCAATCATAGTTGAATACAATAATTTTTATGTACATGGGTTTTAAAGTATGATGTCATCTTTGGCAAGTAAGGAGCAGTGTGGATGAGGAGTGTCTTGCAAGGGGGAAAGCATAAGTAAATAGGACGCTACAATTCAGATGAAGAAGGGAAGAAGTCAAAAGTTTCAGCTTGAGTTAAAAAAGTTTTGGTTTACAATTATTTGATTGGGAAAGAGGTATCTGCATTAAGCATTACGTAACATGGACAGATCTCAAATTTGGGAGAACAGATGAATTTAGGGAAAG
>KK120266.1:929017-955963 GCA_000611955.2 Stegodyphus mimosarum | reverse complement strand
AAAATCTAGAACCGTTAATTTTGAGGTCGCCAATTATTCTTAAAGCAGCTATCGTATTTTGTTATATTTTACATATTGATATGATGTCATTTCAAGCAGGAAAGCAAAAGTGATGAAAAGTTCTTTGTAGTGTGGAAGCTAGAGAAAGGAATAATGTAGTTGTTGTGCCAAGACTATTTATACTTAAGTATGATGCAAAAAGTACTCGAAGCTGTGATTGGTTAATTTTATGTTGTTATATAACATGGAAAGATCTTGAATTTGGGAGAACAGATGCATTTAGGGGGAGAGCATAAAATCTAGAATCAATAAATTTGGGGTCGCCAATTATTCTTAAAGCAGCCATCATATTCTGTTATATCTTACATAAATACAGAGTAAAATTACCTCTTTTTCATCTTCGTTATCTTCACTGTCCCTTTGTTTTTTTGTATCTTCTTTTTGGTCCTTAATATCTTCATCTCTTTCCTCAGAATCTTTTGAATCCATAAAAAAGACTTGGAGAGCTCCAAAGGCACATGTTAAAAGCTGAAAGAAAAATAATGTCAAAGTCACCTGGAGAAATTTTTGATAAAAAATTAACCACATATAATTTTACAACCACTATCAAAGGTAGTATTTTCATATGTGGTAATATTTCATATACAACGATTAGGCATCTTTAGATCACCATATAATGAAATACTTTGCTTGCACATGAATGCTTGAATATAATTCACTTTCTTCAGTGTAATTTGAATTATTAAAATTAAACATTCAAACATTCCTCTGCTACTGGAATGACTGCTGCTTCCAGAACAATTATCAATCTGTATCATTCCTTCTGATGTGAATACAAAACAATTAGAATAAATCACATAACAGATTTTCAAATCTTCTAATTGACAAAAAATAGTAAACAGACTAAATGCTGGATATAAATAAAGACTTATTTAATAGTTCTTCAAAATAGTAATTAGCCAAGGAATTTTTTTCATATTTATAAGCAATATTCATTTTCTCATCACCCACTGTAAACAAATAACGATCTTGCAAATCTATTGGTACTTGAAAATACACTAGAATACTAAATGTTTTTTCTTTCTATCTCCCTTAGCCAACCGAATATTAGTAAATTTTGCAAATTATACATTGATGGTATTTGTTTACAAAACACTAATTTAATTTTTCAATATCTGGCAATGTTGATATTATTTAATTATAAAAAATCTATAGAGTTTCTTAGATTTTGGCATCAGTTGATAATGTTTCAGTTTTAAGATGTCTCACGCTGATTAATGTTCTTTAAGAAAATTCTTTGGTTTTCTCATTTAATGTTTATTTTAGAAATATTTGATGTTTTAACATTACAAAACATCCAACATATGGTAGCAGTGAGAGGTTGTCCTCTCAAGTAATGAATTTTCAAGTAACAGAACACTTATGTCATTAAGAATAAAGAACACTGCTGGTTTTTTGAAAGGCAAATCTTATTTATACAATAATTTGTGAATATAAATAACAAAAGAAAAACATAGCTAGTAAATCTGATTCATATAGAAAAATTAACTGATGATAGTTATTTTATTAGGCATAGAAAAATATAATTGAAAATACAACAGAATTGAGACTGAACTAAGAAGTCTCAAAATACAGAGAAGTATAATAGAAGCAGATGAAACACAGTATTGTATAAAAGAGAAGATGATAATTATAAAAGTGAAATGAATACTTAAAGAGAAATAAGATGATAATAATGTAATGAATCAAACTATGACAACTCCACATGGTTTAAAATATGCCACTGAAAGGAATGCAGAGAAACTACAGAGGAAAACATAAAAAAATAAATGGCATCAAAAATAGAAAAATATTCAAATTATGTGAAGAATGCAATTAGCTCATATGAAATGAAGCATGATGAATCTGTAATTGATTGCATGAAGACAGCTACAATATTGAAAAATATTCAAGTAGGGATGATATAAAAGGCAAAGAATTAATTTACTTCAAATTAGAAAGACTTTGAAATGTGATTTTGATATTAAAATCATTAATAACAAGAGAAAAAAGGAATAGCTGCAGTTAAACAAGCAACAAAAGAAACTGATTTGGGATAAGTCAAAATTTACTGAAAGATATTATAATTGTGAAAAATTATGACACTTATTGTAAGCATATTGTAATAACATAAAATGTTTTAATTATGGAAAATCAGATCACAAATCAACAAAATGCAAAAAGAAAACATAGAAAGTCAGGAGAACAACAAATAAATATGCTACAACAAAGTTAACAAATAAAACATACAAATAATCAGTTACTAAATTATTAGATCCTAACCAACCTGTTAAACACAACACTGTTCATTACATCAAAACCAAAGGCCCACCTGTAGTTGTGAAATTTCGTTGATTAGCTCAACTCACTTAAAAATAACAAACAAGAATTTCAAACTATGATGCAACTCAGGTATTTCAGACCTTCGAGAAGAATTATGCATCCCCACTTTACATGGTTCTGAAACAGGGAACTTTAGAATGGAGACTTGTTGGAGATTATTACACATTGATCAACCAAGCAATAAAAGATAAATACCCTATTCATTACTCAGCTGATTTTACTGCGGCATTACAAGGTATTAAAAAATTGTTATGTTGACCTTATTAAGGCATACCACCAAATAAATACCTATTAATTCCAATGATATTCATCAAACCGTCATATGTGCACCATTTGGTTTATTTGAAAGTACATGCACCCATGACTTTTCAATGTTCTGTTCAAAACGTCAAGCGAGATTTAGAAGGCGTAACAATGACTCACTAACATCAATGAACACTGCAGGCACAGGAATATGGACTTTGCATAAATGTTTCAAAAAATCATCTTTTACCACAAATCTATTAATTTCTGAGGTTTTCAAGAAAACAGAACTGAATTTTTTTCTTTATTAAGTCAAATGTATTTTAGATTTCCCTCAAACTACCACCTTACACAGCTATGTCAATTTTTAGGCATGATTAACTTTCATAGATGTTTCAAACCTAACACAGCACACATTCTTTCTCCTTTAATAAAACTGTTAGTAAGTCTCAATAAAAAGAGATCTCATCCTCATTTTAAGGATTCATCCTCACAATTAAATTGGAACAAAAATGCTGAACAAACCTTTATTGCTGCCAAAAATGCCATTGCTCAGACCACCCTTTTGAGACACACTATTTCCAGAGCCCAGTTAAGCATTTGGGTAGATACTTAAAAAGTCTCAACAGACCACACTCTTTTGCAGTTGTCTCAAGAAACATGGGAACCTGTAGTATTCTTTTCTATGAAAATTGACAAAAGTCAGCAGAAATAGTCTGCATATGGCAACGTATTTTTTTCAATTTATTCTGTGATTAAGAAATTCTGACACATCTTAGAGAGCTGAAATTTTCAAATTCATATTAATCCGAAACCATTAATATATGCTTTTAAGTACAGCCCCCACAAATGTTCAACTTGGCAATTACACCATTTAGATTTTATTTTTAAATATTCTACTAATATCAGGTATACACAAGGTTCTAAAAATATTGTTGCTGGAACTCTTTCGAGAACTGAAATTTATTCCATAACAAAATTTCCATTTTGGGATTTAAAAAAATTTTCTGAATATTAACAGCATGATCAGGAGGTGCGAAACATTCTCAGAAACAATATATCATTTTTGAAGCTCATCTTTACATATGTTTTTCATCCATTTGTCCCAAAATTCCTTTTGCAGACTCATATTTAATCACCTGCCAAATCTATCACATCCAGGAATTGCAACTACTACAAAACTCATTTGTTCTTGTTATGTATAGCCCAATATGAAACATCAAATCAAACATTGTATGAAAATCTGTGAATATAGCCAGAGACTGAAAAGAAACAGGATCATAAAGCAACACTGGATACATTCTCTCTTCCTGATGCATGTTTTTTCAGAAATCCACATGGATATTGTTGGTCCATTACAATGCTATCAGAAAGCAACACATACCTTTTGACTGCTAACTGTTAAATACAATAAAAGTAGTTTGTTGGTAATACTAATGCTGCAGTCTGTTCAAGTAATTAAAAAACCTTGAAATGATACTCATAAAGAATCGACAAAGATCAGTGACAGTCACAACCACCAAAAGAATTAAAAAGATTTTGCAGTACACAATGCAAATGAAGAATTACCTTAGACATACAATGAAGCTGTGAAATCTAAATCAGTTTAATTAAATTAAGTTTAATTCAATAACTTTTGGCTACCTGCAATAAGAAAGGGATTGAATTCAATAGAGGCAAATGAAATTTGGGAGCTAGTTGAATGACCTAGGGATAAAAAGGTTATCAAAAACCATATGGCATTCATTAAAAATGAAAGGGGAAGAGGATAATTTAGAAACAATTTACAAAGCAAGAACAGCAACAACCAGATTTAACCAAAGAAAAGGAAGATATTACGAAGACAGATTCAGTCCAGGAATAAGACTCGCAGTCTTTGGAATACTATTATCAACTGAAGTTTACAAAAATTACAAAACAAAATTTTTTGTAAAAACTGCACAATTAAATGAATACTTAGATAAACTGATTTACTTGGAACAACAATAACTTGGTTTTATTTTGGATGCCAACAAAGTATACCTTGTGAACAGAAGTATACATGGATTATTACAATCAGAAAGATATATGGAATATTATGTAAAGTTCCTTAGAAAAAGGAATTTAGCAAGCTTAAAATCATATTCATGTATCTATATTCACACAGATAAACATAAACATCTTAATGCATAGTGCTAGTATGACAGATAAATTCTGGCACAAAAGTGTATAACAGCAGTTATTGTCGACAAAAATAGAAGCTCAGTGAATTGATTTCTGCATGTTCTGAACCTTACCTCTTATCAGAAACATAGTTAATTTCATCCTTTCATTGTTATGCATTTGTAAAATAAATAGGATTCTGTTAACTGCTTTCTTTTATGATGCATCCATTTTAATGGCCAGCATTTTAGAAGAAAATATATCACTGTCAATGCATGGAATGGAACTTATGAAACGAAATGACATGGAATTACAATCAGTTCTTAAAGTAAGTGCTCAGTAATTAGCAGTATTTTTTATGCAAATCATATAAAAATCCCATCTGTAACAAACAAAGTGCTTATTTGCTTATTATATTTGTTTCTGTTTTCAAAAGTGAAAAACACAAAGAAAGAAAAATATTTTTTAAAAAATATTACTGTTGATGTGTTTAATTGTAAATATTATATATTTGGTATTATATCAAAATAAAATATGTTCATCTAAATCATGACATAAGAATAAGTTTCAGATTTCCTTCTACTTATTTTCACAATGCTGTCCAATGATACTATTACCATCTATTTGCATGATTACAATATAAAAAACTAAAGTCTTCATGATTTTACTCTGCCTTTATAATTTCATAATTTTTCTCCATGCACATCACATTAATATAAAATGTAATGCCTACATTCACTTAATATTCAACAATATCATATTACAACTATTGGGTATTACAGTCACTTGATGTTACTTACTAATCCCAGGAATGTACCAACAATGATGAAGGTCAACCCAAAAGCAACGTCTGTTGCACTGGCAAAAGGTAAGAATTTCTCAACTATACTATTTTCATAATTCTGAAAAGAGACAAAAACCATATATTATTAAGTTACTAATAATTTAAATTAACACTTAATTAACTATTTAAAATCAATGACACTTAAATATTTACAATGTAATTAAAGTAAATTACAACACAAACCAAATGAAGTTCATCACTTAGAAATTACACAAAAGAAATTATTGAGCATTAGCCCTCAAAGCCCATTTTTCATGATGATTTGATAAAATCAGACTAGATGTTTAGCTGTCAAATCTGTATTTTTTTTTTTTTTTAACTTGGGTTGAGTTACTACTATAATGAGTCCAAAAACGTCAAAAGGTTTTGGTCTTCATTTATAATATTAAGATTGTTCTATTTTTTAGTATAAATTTGTCTGAAAATATAGTATCAACATGAGTATTGGTGTATTTTGCCGTCTGATAAATCTTCAGTGGAAAAAAAAAATCAATCTTTATTTATTTACTTATTCTTCTTAGCAGTAATTTTATGTAGGTTGAAGCCCTAGTGAACTTGCTGGTTGCATGGATGTTTACATGGTTTTCTGCATGAGCAAAGGGAAAATGAATCAGTTTCCCTCAGCAAATTCTCCACAAAGGTATCCTTCTGTCTATACCATGGGTTCCAGAACCAGGGGGGGAATTTAATACTTTTAGGAAGAAAATATGGTGAACCTTTTACTTACCTGTCAAGTATTTAATTGCATGAATCTAAAAAACTACTTTTATTCAAGTTTTGATATTTATTAACATTTTCTATATTTTTTCTTGTTTAATTTATAACACATACTAAAAATAACCTAAATTTAAATACATGTATATGTATTTTTCAAATTTTGGAAAGGGAGGAGGAAACAGATTGTCTAGCAATGGTGAAAAGGGTGCATGGAGCAAAAAAACTGAGAACCACTGGTCTAGATTTACAGCAGTTAAATGTTTTGACACAGCCAATTAAAGACAGTAGCAGTAATGCTAATTAGCTATACATACATATGCTTTTCATGTAATTTAAATTATTATCCTGACTCCTTTTTTTTTCAAGTCAAATATAACAAGCATGTGAAGGTTTCTTCCTAAGGAAAGCAACATTTCATTAAAGACTTTATCATGGAATCCTGTCCATATTCATATTATTATAAAAGTGGAAAAATAATAACACTAATTCAATATGGGTAAAAAAAGCCAAATTAAGAACAAGCTGATTGGGGTTATCAGGAAATAACAAAGCCCGCTCAAAACTACAGGTAATGTAATAATCATCACACACATTTCTAACAATCTTTAAAACAGAAAAGCAGTATACACTGCTATCAAAACCGGCCATCAAAATTGCTATACCATGAAGGCAGCAAGCAACAAACATAAAATTTGCTTGAAAGGTACTACATGCTAATGTATGCAAGTGATTAGCATGCCAGAGCATGTAGACAAAGCAGGTATGAATTACACATAAAACAATCTACATTATATCTCACATCAAGATCACATACAGGATTTTTCCTTTACAAGATGCATTTCAAGTTTGAAAGGGAATCTGAAAGGATCAAACCTGGAGAATATAGTAATCAGAAATTTTAGCATTCTTCTTGTGCAGGCCCTGTTACTATAGTGATTAGCACCATCTGCTAGAAAAATGGAAGATATGTGATTTCATACCTGATGAGATCACAATTTATTTATTTATTTATTTATTGAACATTTCCTGTTAATAAAGCTTAATAGTCTCTACAAAGATGTGTCTTTTCAGACTATTCTCAATTCCACATGCAGCTTCATGATGGATGTATCCATGTATGGAGGCACCATGGAAAGTGAACATTGTCAACTTGCATTCTGCTGTTTGCATTCATCATTGTCACACAGGCCCCCCAGTCACCTCCCGTTCCATAGCCAGTAATGTGGATAGCTGTTATTACATATCAAGCACATTAAGGACCATGGCTGTATCTAATTTTTTAAACCATTGTGATGCCATCTTTTACCAAGATAATGCAAGACCACATTTGTCCATGCTGTCTGATCTTTTCCATACAGAGGGTGTTAAATTGTTGCCCTGGTTTACATATTCTCCAGATCTTTCCCCCACTGGGAACCTCTAGTCATAGACTTAATTGCCGAGATTGACACGGCACCACTCAGTAGTCACAACAGTTCATGAACACTGGCATAGAGCTGAAGTTGCATGGAATGAAGTATCTGTACATCATCAAAGCTCAGTTTAACTCAATGCATAGTCAGATTATAACCAATTTTGCTGCCAGAGGTGTCAAATCTGTATACTAGATTCTGCACGCTGTGTACTCTAAACAACCTGCAAACTTAATCTTGTTTTCTACTTAACATATTGCATATGTAGAATAAATAATATTCTGCTGTTTGCTTTTCTTTCTGGTGCAGCAATGTTAAAGGCCAATAGTATATATCTTAAGCAACTTGAAGCTTTGTTATTCATAATTTGTATATTTGCTTTAACAATTAATTTTTCACTGTGGCATTTGATAAATGGTAACAAATGTGTTTTCTTGATTATACACATATATATATTATTAAAGGTATAATATAAAGTATATAATTTTCTTTAATGTTTTCTGCAAATCCATACTAAGAAACATATTATCTGTTTTCACTCTGTTGCAGGTACCTAATGACTAATGGATGTGACATGATTCAGCAAGTGTCAAGCTAGGACCTATTGCTTTTATCATCATAAAACTTGCTGTTCTAAAATTTAATCTAATTTGATATTGTAATTTAAACTTCAAAATTTAAATGGTGTAAATTCCGAAAAAATAACATTACTTTTTAATAAATATTCATGTATGTATAAGACTAAAACATGGATAATTTGATGTCCTAATTATTTTAGCATGACTTGTTACTGCCTTTTATTAGCTGAAATTTGTCGTTAAATTAAGCAATTTTTTCTTGAAGTACAAATAACAAGAAAACAGCTAAACATAAAATAACAAGAGATATGTAAACAAATCCAGTACAACTTAGGTTTAATTCAAACTTTCATACAACAATCAAATAAAACTAATAACTTTTCAAAGCATATATAATGGAATTTAAAAGCTAAACACAAACACAGAGCAATAATATAACTTACATACAGATTGACCGCATGCACAAATAAGTGAGACAATAAAGACATCCTACAGAAAAAAAAAAAAAAAATTAAATTAAGCTTTATAACAGAGGAAATATATACCGAAGAGACAAAACATTATGACCACCTACTCAAAAATGCATTATGTAACCTATGGCCTGCAAAACAGCTGCAATTTGCCTTGGCAAGGATGTCACAAGTACCTAGTAAATAACAGGAGACAGCTTGCAGTAAATGTCTAAGCAGCAGTCAAAGTCGAGATATTCCGACAAGCTGGTGTTTGAACTCTTTGAACTCTGAGCTGCCTTTCCATGACATCCCAAATGTGCATTATTGGGTTAAAATCTAGTGAGTGAGCTATCAGAGTATTAACTGGAATTCATCTTTATGCTCCTTGAACTACTCAACATAGTTCGAGCCTTGTCACATGGGGCATTGTCCTGCTGGAAGATACCATTTCCAGTTGGAAAGACACACCATGTAAGGATGCAACTGATTTGCAATTATGTTGAGATAGTCTGCAGCTTATGGTCTGTTACAGCTAAGATTCCTACAGCTGCCCATCAGAACACTCATAAGCATAATACCATCACCCCAGCCTGTGTATAACCTGCAGTAGAGAGAGAGGGAGCAACTGTTCACCTGACATGAGTACTGATGTGATGAATGAGAAATCGTGATTCATCCGACCACACAACTGTCTGCCACTTATCCATGCCCCAGTCTCGATGTTTCCGGGCCCATTGTAGGCATAACTGAATATGATGCTTGGTCAACAGAGATACATGAGTGGGATGTCTGCTGCGCAATCCTCCTGAACAGTATTCAACAGTGTCTGCTGAATTGTGTGTTCTGAAACACTTGCACTTGGACCTGCATTTTATTCGGCTGTCAGCTGAGCCACTGTCTGGCGCCGATTTTGCTGTACGAAGGACAGTCTCCAGACAAGTTCATTGAAAAATGTAGGGGTGGTCATAATGTTTCGGCTCGTCAGTGTATATCACATATTTTTCACACACTTTGGACAGCCAAGCAGAAGAAAAAAAGAATTGAAAAGGTAACATTGCAATTTAGTATGTTGTTAAATTTAAAAACTATTTTCAAACAATTTGTAAAAGATATTAAGCAACTATACACACAAGAAAATAATACACAAATTACACATTTTCAATTTTTATCATGCTTAGCAGAAATCAAATAATAATAGCCATAATAACATTTAAAAAGTCAGTGGTATATGAAAATATTTGAAATGCATAACAAATTTATGATACTGAAAACAATCTGAGCCTCTGTTATGTCTAATAACAACATTTTAAAGAGTTTCAGCTTTTGAAACACAAGGACAATATAAAATAGAAAAACATTTACATGGTTATATGATAAATAAGGGAAAAGTCTTAAGTGAGAGAATCTTAATAATATAATCATATGCAAAACTATGTCCATATTTTTCATACAAAAATATACGAAAGGCAATCTTACCTCAAGACAGGATTTTTTGGGCCATTTAATAACAATGTATAAATGAGCTCACATAGAATTGAATATATAATAAAACTATATTTACTATTTAAACAAAATATCCTGATTTCAAAAATGAAAATCTCATTTTTACACAAAAAAATGAATGTTTTTCTGAATACTATTTTAATGCAGTTTGGCATCAATGTAAAAAGTACTTCTAAGGTATCTGGCTGAAATTTTGTTTTTATTTTACTTTTTATATATTTTCTACAAGCATACTTGCCAATCTATGACACTAAAAAATCAGAAGATTTATTTTCAACGACAAAAATATATTTTTTAATAATGAATTAACTTCAAATCATTACTAATTAATATCTGAAAGTTCAGTTATGAGTTCTTGAATGCAAACAGTACATTCTGAATTAATAACTTTTTGGTCCTTTGTTTCCATAGAAAAAAATAACTTTTTGTTTTTTTCAATAGAACTCATGTTGTCCTTGTGTTTTGTGTATGAATGTATTTGAGAACACCAGTAAAATCGAAAAATCCCAATGTACAAATGGTGCACATTGTAAATGCATTGTATTTCCTTGAGGAAATATTAGAAGAAAAATCTGAAAAGTTTCAGATTTCAATTACGTCCAAAGGGGCATTTATTTAACATTTTGTGTGTTACCTTTATTTATTAAATACCATGTCCTTTGCACTGAAACCATAAAATTCAGTTCAACAGCAATATCGCAAAATAATTTTAAACTGAGCATATTTTTAGAAATTTCAGTACACACTCTCATGCGCTGGAGATAAAAATGTTTTTCTGTACAACGTTGGTATTGCTGGCTTTGAAATCTTTGAGTTTGTTAATGAAAAATTCGTTAAAGTTTTAGAGAATATTGTTGCAAATTTCACATTGGATTTATTTAGAATTGTAATTAAAATTCCTTTTTATTTTCCCATGCAACACAGACGATTATAAAATAAAATAAATAAATAAAAGTAAAAATAAAATAAATAAAAAATAAAATAAATAAATAAATAAAATAAGCAGTAAATTGAAAAGTGAAACAATGCAAAATGCCAAAATGAAAGTAATAGTCCTTCGGGATTCAAATCCCTTTGGCCTAAAAAGTCATCTGTGTATGATTTTATAAAAGTACCTGAGTATTTTACTTTTTTCGCAGACATAACTAATACGAAATATCATACTTTTTAAACTATTTTTCAAAAGCATGTACGTTCACCCAGGTTAGCAACAGGATGAACAAAATAATAACCTCGATCTTGTTTTGTGCTCATTGGCTAATATGTGATAGAAGACACGCAGTGGCACTCGATGCTGATTGGAGAAATGGAACATGACATTTTCTCACTCACAAAGCAGAAATGCGTCGTAATTTCTCACTGATGAAACTACTTTGGTTTTCTATGCAGTCTAGAGAAAAACCAGGTGCTTTCAGACACCCCCAAATCACTTTTTTGGGGATGCAAATAACGAAGTATTAAGCCAAGCTACATAAAACTCATGAGAAATTTTAAGAATAAGAGAAAGTTGGGAGAAATATATTGTAAATCGGGTTGGTGGGAGAACAGTCAGAAATCGGGACAGTTGGCAACTCTGTACAAACAAAAGAATCTACTTTTATGCATATCATCTTTTCCAAAAGTACTGGAGCCCTTAATAAAGGAGATCGATAAAAATTTGATATATCTAACAGGATATCACTCAACTATCTTATGCACCATTGCAAAATACACTGACCCCTGACTGTCATAATTTTTGGCTTATAGGCAACTTATATTAATCCAAACATTTTGATTCACACTGAGTAGTCAGGTTATCATTAACAATAACTTAAATAATTCAGTTTGCACAAAACCATGTTGGTTTTCACTGTCTGAAATTCAGCTGCAAAGATCTTAGTACTGCTGAAGCATCGGCCATCACCATTTTAGTTCTTCAGCAATTTATCAAACATGGTAATCCTCACATTTCAATTTGTAATCAATAACCCTGGTGCTAATGGTAGATTCTACTGCATATCAAAATTCACAGTTGAATCAACTAGTGAAAATTCACAGTTGAATCAAGTAGTGACAATCCTCACTGATCAATGTCGCTAGGTTCACAATGCTTATCACTGGTTCTTCAGTTATTACTTGATTACATTTCCATTTTACTATATCATTACCTAAACGAGACTTATGAGGTAGGTTTAAAAGACTTTAAATCTAAAGCATCTACATCCCATATATCCATCTGAAACACCAATAACCCATACATCCATTTTGATGATACTGCCTTGTAGAGCCACTGATCTAAAATTTAACATTCAATGGATTTTGCAATAATTAACATTGATTTACATTTTTAATGTGAATTGCTGATATTTATACTGTAGAGTCATCAGATTTTTTTGAAGTAGGAGATGTGAAAAATGTGCAATGCTCTTGCTGGGACTCGAAACCTGTACCTCTCAAACATGTGTCAAGTATGTTTCCAATTACACCATGAAAGCATGCAGAAAGACAGTAAAATACTTTATATACCCCCTATTTTAAAGGATGACTGGTGATTTGAGGATCCAGTCACCAAATCCTGGTGGTGATGAATTATCTTCCACCACCTTCTAGTTCAGGCGCTACATATAGAGTCATTAGGGTTTTCTTTAAGCAGGAGACATGAAAAATGTGCAATGCTTTTGCCGGGACTCGAAACCTGGACCTCTCCAATACCCATCTAGTACACTTCCAATTACACCACGAAGGCATGCAGAGAGGAGGAAGAAAATACCTTAACACAGACATCATAGCTAAAATCTTCTATTAATGACAAATGAATCTAGTACGTTTCACAAGACAAAGTGAAACTCAAAAACTGATTAAAAAAAAAAAAAACTTCACTCCACAGTGCAGATGCTTGCAAAAAGTGATGCAATGAACAATGCATGTTAACAAAGAAGCAGATATTTTTCTTTAGCAGGTAAAACTTAAAAAATTCTAGTGCTTATTCTAGTGTTGAAAGTTGATATTTAAATAATTAGGTATAAACTTCTTAGTGTTTTCTGTAAAATAAGACAGTTAAATCTACTAACATGATATGAGGAAACTGCAAAATTAAAAATATGAAGTAGTAGTTTACGAAAGGACGAGGCATTTTTGACCTTAAGGGAATCAAAATTTATGTAAAAAAAAAAAAAGATCTATACATATTTGTTTGCTTTATCAAACATTTCTTTCAATGTAAGTTGTTTAGTTTTTTGCACTAATACTTTTTCTTTAATTGTGTACATAGATATAATCTCTTCTTCAGTTACGAAGTTCCACTGTTCAAGTCCTGCAATTACTGTGTTGAGGATTCCCACTTGCCAATCAAAATTTTTTTTGTTCTCAACAGCCTCTTTGTCACTTTCTTTACTATCAACAGCAATATTTTCTGGATTTAAAGCCATAGCCATACCAATGAAAACTTCTGCTATATCACCTTAATTTATTATCACTTCTCCACATGTCTCCATAAATTCTATAAATAAGAAAATTTAGCTTTTTGTTTGCAATATCTGAAAACCTTCAAATTTATGGCCAACATCTGCTATACACTACTTAAAAATGTATTATGAAATTGAGGACTAAAGACATATCATCCCACTAAACTTTGTCTTGCTTCTACCACACGCTGATGAAATTAAACCTGAATTAAATTAGTTTAGTAATTTACTATATTTACGCCTATTTTCCACAGATGCTTAAACCTTAAGTCCTATATATGGCTTATAGATCTGATGCAAGACATTTTGGGGCCTGGTGCAATCTCTATGGATCCTAAATTCTTTTACCAAGTGCTTACCTAAATTCTAAAAATTTTGCATCCCAAGCGTTTTTTCTAAATTCTGAAGGATCTGTCATTGCCTAATTTTGCAACTTGGCACCAAGTTCGGTTAAATTTCTCCTTCTAAACTTGTCGTAGAATAGTGTAATCATTGCCAAGCATAATGTCAATGTAAAAGGTTACCATGCTCTTTGTTATTCAATTACTAATATTTAAAAAAATATGTTTAAACGTCACTGTGCTTCTCAAGCTGCCATATATTGATAGCCATGTGGTGATGAAAGCAAAAAATAATAAATAATGATTCGCTAGGTTGGCATCAGGAATATAAATTATTCAGTAGATGTAAAATCAATGATGTTTTGATGTAGAATGTTTTGGTTTGAGATGTATGCCAAGCAAAATGGTGGAGCCAAATCGTTGATCATTCAAGTTTATGCTATTTATTATGAAAAAGTGAGAAATGTGCATGTGTAAAATATACAAATCTCTAAAAAACGTTACTGGTGGTATGAGTATCCAAATTTTAAGATTGTTTCGGATACTGGACATCAGGATTTTGGACTTTGTACTGTATTAAATGCATAACAAAAACTTGAAAAATTAAATTAAAAACTTTATGTCATTAAAATAATTAGTGACCTTCTACAGCTTCAATTTTTATGCTTTAATATTCTCAAACTGCAATGCAACAAATCAAATAAAACAGAGACCCCCCTCCCCGACACTTAAATAAAAAAGTTTCTAAACAAATACATGACCTTCAATTTTTTTTTTTTTTTTTAAATTTCTTTTGCGTTGCACCAGTTTGTTGAGATTTTTAAAGGGACATAAAGATGTTATAAATGTTCAAATCTTATTTAAAGTATAGATTCAAGTTCCCCTCCCTTCTTTTTACGTTCTTTTATCCATTGGCATCTGTTTCATTACTTAAATTTGAGTTACTGAATGGCAACGCTTTTATCGTTTGAAAGCTGTTTACATTCTTTTCATGATTTCGATATCACCATCTACTGGTGATGTTGTCAAATGCTCATTATGAGTATTATTCGGTTTAATCTCTATAATAATGAAGTTTTAGATTTTTTCCTTTGTATATTCCTAATAATCTACCTTGATGCCAAATTTCAAGTATTTAAGTCATTTAGAAGTGGTCTAGGAGGAGCTCTATTAGACACACAAAAATTGCAGATTTAATAGTTTTTTAGTAATGTAGGGGGTCAAAAGCAGCTTGAAATGGTTCATGTAAGATACATAGGGCTGGTGTTTCATTGTTTTCTTTTCTGTCTGTTCCGAACCTGGCTGACAGTCAACTCTGCTTGGCACTCAAATGTTCTGTATGGAAACATACGTATGTGAGACCTGCATTTTAAGATAGACATTTTTCGCCACACATGTGTGGCACTTATCCACTTAAATGAGTTCTTGCTCTCTTGTTAGTCATAAACAATACATATGGGATCTATTCTTTAACCCACAAGCAGATGGTAATTTTCAGTGGGTCAAAGAACAGATCCTATATGTATCGTTTACTGCTAAATAGCTATAAGAGATTCCAATCACATTATTTAACAGTCACTAATCTTACATTGACTTGTTATATATTGTCCAAGCAAGAGATTATATTTCCATACTTTATACTAACAAAATGAGTTGTAGCTATATTTTATTTAAAAGACTAGTTTAGTAAATACAAATACATAGATTTGTAAAAGTTACAGTACACATTTAAGTGTAATGCTCAACAAGTACATTTTGAAGAAACATGAAAAATACTTACTGGATAGAAAATGGGTTACTTAAGAAATTGACTGCCTTTAACTTGTCCCATTTTCGATCTTTAATTAGATCAATTAATGTTTGCCGATTAACTTTCAAAACTTCATGTGCTACTCCATTCTTAACGCTAGAAATAAAAATATAATTAAAATTATTCAACAGAAATTACATTAAATTGCCCAACTAAGAAGAGTAAATTCTGATAAATATTTTCTCCGAAGTGCAACAGATAAATTCATATATTTTGAATAGCAGTACTGTGATAGTAAAATATTTTTTCAACAAATTTGTACTGGTTGTACTTGTAGAATATTTTCAAAGAATAAGGCAAGATTTAAACACAATAATTCTCTACATTTTATAGAATACTGCCTCTCTCTAGCTTAGAGTAAAACATTAAGAATAACCTGGAAAATGCATTTATATGAATAAAAATATACATTTGTGGTTTCCAGTATACCTTTGTGATGCCAGCAATATCAGCACCTAAAACAGATCTGTTAAAGGCATAAAATTAATAAAGTAGTTAGCCCATTTCGACACAAAATCTTTTAAACATCTGAATTTTAGCACATGAAAATTCTTTACCCATATTATTGAAACTAATATTATAAATGTTAACAAAACGAGAAATAATTGAATTATATTTTAAGAGACGCTATACAAGTTATTACATAAAAAAGTAAATATTTTTTATATGTAAAATATATAAATAAAATTTCCAAGTTCTAAAAATCCAATAATTTAAAAAATAGAATACTTACTAAAATACTTTTGGAAAATCAGTTACTAAGAAGCGCACATGCAAACCTGCAAAGTTTAGATAAAATATATCGAGAAAAATACAATATAAAAGAAAGCAAGACATATTACATTTTATTGAAAAATGCAGTATTGAAAGACAATTTTTTCCCTCTTTTCAGTTTAAAAGGGGGGAAAAGAAAGAGAAGGGGAGAAAAGAATTTCAAATTTAATAACATCATTTCATTTACAGAGTGTTCAGTACATTCTAGAATTTTGAGGGAGCTTGAAATGCAGCAAAAGAATACCTCATCCTTCTGAAGCAATTAATTTAAGGACTGTTGCCAATTATCAGTTGATTTTTATGAGACTGTGAAAAGCAAAAGCCAGTATGAAAACATTAAAGACCACTCTACACTTCAGAACTAGACAAAAAATGGTTTAACATCTATTATGCTTTCTTTGTCATGGTTAAAAGACAGGCAGTCATGTTTTGGCTAGAGAAAATATCATTTGAATACTATCCAAAGGAAGCAGTGAGTCATAAGCATCAAAGAAATGAATATGAAAAGTCAGGGAGTATGTTATAAAGAACTAGAATGTGATATAGAGGTAGGCAAAAATGTTGGGTTTTTAAAAAAATTTTGTATGAGAAAATGGGTATGCTATGATTATATGCTAGATGGGCCTCTGAAAATACTGAAGCTAGAGAAGAACTAAACAGGATAATATACTGTGAAAACACAGATCTGACTCCGCAAGATCAAAGTATAAAAATATACTGGCAGGATTTTTTTCACCATTCATTTCACCATGAAGAGAGGTCATTGCTCACTGATTATTTGCCTTATAACACCAAGATAATAGACGTTTGTTACACTAACTTGCTGACATAATTCCAATAAACCATACAATATAATATGTGTCATATTCAACAGCAAAAATGTTGCTTTTTGTAACATAATGCACCCATACATAAGGCTTCAGATATATCTATGTAATCATGTGTATGAAATTAGCAATCTAAATTAGAGATGTGTATTATGTAATTAGATGTGATAGTAAATGTACATCAACACACAAATTGGTCTAAATGAAGACATAGAGCATTTAGCACATAGAATTACTGAACAGAAAAAAAAAAAAATCATGTGAGATATACAAAAGGTTGTAAGTATGAAACATTCCATCTGCTGTTTTGCAGTCAAGTGTTGTCATACTCAGTTCATTTATTTTATTATGTTCGAAATTTCGTATAGTCAGCAATTAGTCAAAAGAGCATAATAGCAGTAAACAGTTATTATTAGCATAATAAAATTTTAATGCAAATTCAGTTAATAAAAGTGTTTTCAAGTATACTGTATATAGGACATAGTATTTCAAATACATATTTTATAACATGACTTGAAAGGCCATCTACCATACAACAACAACAATAAAAAAAAAAACTTCAGATTTTATTCCTATAGTTCATTTTAATATTTTCTCTTGTTAATTTATGTCTGTGGGAGAGCACGCTTGTTTATTACAAATTTCTTGTTCTTGTAAAATAAAGTGTATTATAATTTGATCATTCTCTAAATATTATCACACATATAAATTAGAAAATAAAAGTTCTCCTATTAAAATTTATTGGTTTCAAATTTAAATTTAAGACTTTTGAATTAATGTGTTCATAATTACAATAAAATACAATTCTACAGAAATATTACATTCTATGAATATCAGATGTGAATAAAACCTTCCATCTACATTGATTTAAGATATTGCTCAGTTTATTTTTAGCGATGACTGTAAGCTTTAAAAAAATAAAAAAAAAGGGGGGGAAGAGAGAAAGAAAGCTGATATTAATTTTTGAGGCATTTTCTTTTCTTTATATATACAAGATACTGAGGAGGTGAATGAAACACAAGAATATTAATGTAAAAGAAACACAAGAATATTAATGTAAGTTTTCTGGTAATACAGCCCCAAATCCTGAATAATCTAATACCTGAACCTCCAGACTACCAGCAAACTAACCCCCTACAAAGTTTGGGAATGGGAACATAATACTCAAGAAAAAAGTGGTGTGTTATTAAAAAAGATTTTTCTCCCCACTAAATGATATTCCTATATATCATTTACAAACACATTGTACCAAGAGAATCGCACCCTGACCCATGACAATACATTGGTTGATGTTGTATTGATATTAGCCATGATGATACTTTCGGCCCTTGAGAGATTGTGAGTGATTTAGCACTTCTGCACTATTTGATCTAACCAACAAGTGAATTCCCAAGACATACTTATTTGGGATGTTGCCCATACTGGTTTTCTTTTGTTGGCATTGCAGCGGGCATGGGTTAAAAATTAGATTCTAAGGAACTTAAGTTCAGTTCATATAGCAAATTTTACTCTTAATTTTCTGATTTGAAGCAGTTAATCATTACTTTTGTTTCATCTCTTATCATTTAGCTTATCAAAATTACAATTTTAATAAATATTAACATCTCCATTCTACTCATTCCCTGAAACCGTATATCCATCAATCAACAAATGAATACTGGAATTTTGCAAGCACTGAAATGCAGATATAAAGTAAAAAAAACAATACAGCAAAAAAACCACCCAAGATTTCTTGAAATATTTTAATATAAAATTGATGTGTGGAACATTGCAAAATCATGACAGGATGTATAAACAAGCTGTGTTTTAAAATCATAGGCATAATTTATAGTCCAATTAATAGAATAATAATAGTCCAATAGCAATTAATAAATTTCATGGTGAAAGCTATAAATCTGAAGGTTTTTAGGTGTCATGAGTAAAAACCAAAATTTCCTGATTAATGGAATATGAGCAGAAATGCTAAATGAAGATGATATAACAGAAGTCTTTTGATGACAATGCCTCAATAATCAGATAATTAACAAAACAGCGAATATCTGTAGTATGGTTTTAAACCCTGAATATATTGCCATTTTCGTTATTTTTATTTCACCAGAAACAAAATGTAATTTCAGTAATCAGAAAAAATCTTTTTTTATACAAAATAAGTCTTCCATAAAGTACTGACTATTTAAAATTTTATAACTTCTACCATTCTTTCTAGATTTAAATTGATGATCTAAAATTGAAAATTCCAATTTGTCACAATTCTGATGATCCCGAATCTCGAGTTTATACTATAATATTCTTTATTTCAAATAATCAATGATTAAATTCATTATTTGTCTTGACAAAGAAATTTTTTTATTGTTCCTTACTGACATTAAATATTTTTGCAGGCTTAAAACATAATGTTCATCATCTGTTAGGAATTGATAATTCCTATGCTGCCAATGTTTAAAAAATGCACATAATTTCATTTTTGCTATATATTTTTGATTTTTGTAGTTAGGATGAGGTTTAAATTCTGGGCTGGTTATATGCAACTTTATAAAAATAAAATACGCAATAATCTTGATGCAGATAAATCAGCACATGATGGATTACTAAATAACTATGTACAGTGAACATTTTAAAATTAAAATTAGAAACAAATTTCAGATAAAATAAGAATAAAGTGAGTCATGATTAATCATAGGAAATGCATTAAAAAATACATGGGAAAAAAATAGTGATGATGAATATAAGGATGCAAAATGTACAAAACAATAATTGATTTTGAAGAACTTTAGGTTCCAGTTGCTAGCAGTGTTCCAATCAGCAAAATTTATGTATGTTGGTTGGAGAATTGCTTTAAAAATATTCCACTTTTTCATTAAAGAGAGGCTGGAATGTCTGCTAGTAAGTGGTTTGAGGAAACTAAGAATACTGTAAACAGTGCTGATGATTTTACTGATATGGGTAATTATGATCCCTGTAAATAAAAACTCATCCTCATCATTATGCAATTCTCATGACATATGAAAAAGTATCTTTCAGACACGTTTCGTTCTTTCAGAACACGACACATGATACTAACTCAGCCAGCTATAGTTATTTGTTCAAGGCATGAGTGGAAAAATTGAATAGGAGTGAACTCAGATTTACAGCCAAAAGTTCCATTAATTGTTCACGAGCATACTTGTATGGACAGGATTTTAAATTTTTCAGATAAGTCAGCAATGCGAATTTCAGACAACCCCACATACCCCTATTAACCAGAACTGGTTATAAAGGACTTAAAAAAAAAAAAAAGATAATCTGAAAACTTTCAGATTCTATATTAGGAGAGATTTTTTTAATGTTTTGTGTGCTACCTTTATTTATAAATATCATGTTTTTCACACTTAAACCATATAAAATTCAATTCAACAGCAGTATCATGAAATATTTAAAAACACCACATATCTTTACAATTTCCGACGAATAATCTCATGCGCTGGAGATAAAAATGTTTTTTTTTCCTTACAGTGTTGCAATTGCTCGATTTAAAATGGTTGATTTTGTTAATAAAATATGAAATAGATAATAAAACAAGTTCAGAATTTAAAATTGGGAGTTCAGGTCCCCATGTCAGGTGGAGGAATATATAATTCAAAATTTGATAACTCTAAGTAACATTATTTTTTCACAATGCAAAAAATATACAAACATTCTTGCAGATTCTTCATTGTTTAATTTCTTCAAATATAATACAAGGCAGTAATTTTTGGTGGCACCAATTTAAAAAGTGATTTGTCATTTATAGTGAAACGCCACAAATTATCATTTTGAGACTAATAGGCCTTCTGGGCTACCACCCCTTTGAGCTAAAATGAAAGACAGAAATAAAAAACGAACTAGCAATATTTGCATGGTTCATACTACACTGGTAATGATTATATGAAAGATACTATTTAAGAAATAAATGCTAACTGACAAAAGTATTAAATTAAGTATACCAATATTACATGGAAAACTAAAATACTTTGCCCATATACATCATAAAAGTCTGTTAGGTTCAAAATTTATCAAATTCCTCTTGTAAATAAATTCCTCGATTATGTTTCAGTGCTAAAATTCTGTTTGCAATTTTATATCACAATGAGCAATCTATATTTAACCATATGCACTTTTTTAAGTATACTGCAATTTAAGAATATGTATTGCAATTAATGAACAGATTTAAAATCTACTCACCATAAGTTTTAAAACTAAAATTTATAATTTTTAAACTTGTGTGAACATTTTTTATAAGTAACCACAAATAATTTTTATTCATTTATCTAATCTATTTCAAATTGTTTTGAATGAAGTAAAAAGATAAAAAACACAAAATTTTACTGAGTATAACAGTATTTACTATGTTAAAATACGCTCATGTCAACATTTATCTTTATATATCCAAAAATAATGATAGTCCATGAAATATCCAATCAATGTAATCTATTTCTGCACAAGTCTAATAGCATTATCCAGTCAAAAGTGATCAGATGGTTTCTAATATGCAAATCAAGGTATTACATCATCTGACAATGAATCACTGACAATGACACTTTGTTCAAAGCAAATATCTGAGTGAATTTCAGTAATCCAATGTAAGGACTTAAAATTCTCAAAAATCAATCCATTATAGAAACAAATTTAGAATTCTGGAACTGTTAAGGAGACCTGGACAAGGTTGTAAATGAATAACGGCTTCTCAAGATTGATACATAGCAATAACTGCTTGTTATAACACAAAGTCTACTACTTAGAAGCTACACCTTTAGAACCTGCAGTTACCACTTGAACTGTTGTATCACAACATACTTTATACAGAAGGCTTAATGAAAAAAAAACCTTTATGCCAGAAAGCCAATGTTACGTGTTTCATTGTCTTCATAACAAAAGAGAGATGGCTTTAACTGGTCCAAAAGAAAATCAGAACTGGAAGGAACACCCATGTTTCCATATTCTCTTTACTAATGAGCTGATGTTTAGTTTAACAACTGGTGACTTTGTGAGAGGGATGGGCAGATAATCATAGAGTACCTAAAAACTAATACTAATGGATTCAAACTGAAAATAGTTGAGATTTTACCACACATACTTATTAATTTATTGATCTGTCATTCGGAATACACAATCTTTGGAATTTTTTGTGCTTATTAAGTTAATAGCCTTAAGCTCAAAGTATTATCAATAACATTTAGAAAGCACAATTTATGAATTAATATGTTTAAAGTGCACATTCTAAGTAGTTTGAAATAATAGTGATAAATAATTAACTGATGAGAATAATCAGTTTTCAATGACTATCTATTTCATTTGCACATTAACTTTTCATTTTTTCATCTACCAGGATGTTTGTTCCTGCAGTCCACCCAGCCTGAGATTACCATACATAATAGAAAAATTATGCAACCACTAATAAATGTAGTTTCATCACTTCTAGCAGTTGTATCTTAGAAAATATGTAAAAAACAAATATAATTGAAAAGAGAAACTAAATGTGAAAAGGAAATTAAGGATAGAATATTTCCAGCCTATATTTTTATTCAAAAACGTACTAGAATATATGTATTATTAACTTACTATTAAACTCTAAATTAACTCTACAAACCATACTTCATCAATTTGAAGATGAACTTTTTCCCCCAAATAAATATTGCTAAAATCAGAATACATTTTAAAACTGATGAAATCTCATGATTAGAGATTCTCCTATTATTAATTATCATGAAATAATTTCTTTAAATGACCAATTAAAATAGATATATTATTGCTGTCAACAAATAAAAAATATATTTATCTGCTTCGGATTAAAGTCTTTTTTTTTTCTTGTTGGCTGTTCTAAAATTAAGAATTTAGGGAAATTGGTAATTTGTTCTTAACCCCTTGACATACAATGATGTCATTGATTTCATGTGCCATTGTAGACTCATGACATCAAGAACTGTCTTTGAACACTATGCAGTATATTATTATTGTTATATAGAAATGTAAATTTGAAAATAAAACATTCTGTTTCTAAGCTTGCAAACGAATACCCAAATTAAATGGTATTCTTCAGAAGCATATTTTATTTGTATATCAAGGGGTTAATTAAGTAAATATTGGTTAAGTAATGATTTCAATAACTTTTAAACCAAACTGCAAAGAATAACATTATCCTGATTGAATTTTACACAATGATTCAATGCCTGATGCTATAAATTAACTGATTGATCAGTGCTTACAAACTGTATTTCCACACAATGTTAAGTGATGTCATTTTTATAACATGAGGAATTAAAAAAATAACAAGATATCTGCCCCCAAATTATATACCAATTTCACTGTGTAATCTGTACTCAATTAAACATGCCAGGTTGAGCAAGCGATTGCCAAATGTGTAAAAGCAATGAAAAGATCAGACATTTGCAAGGATTAGTGCACAGGTTAAAGAATACTAAAGCATGAGGAGGAAAAATTATGATACTGTTATTTTAGCCTTGCATATCTTATCAGATTAGCTTAACCCTCTGACTGGCCAGGGTGTTTACTAAGATAGCACAAATTTCCTAAAACTACTACGATAAAAAATTATTTCCTTGATTTTAATGTAAAACTTTTCCTTGTATTTTATATCTGGATTTGCGTACTTTTAATATATTGCCTTAATTTCTTTGACATATTTTAATATGCACGATATGCACGTATATATACATCCTTATAGATATCACAAAATATATTCTAGGGCATACATATACGCCCTTACTGGTTAGAGATTTAAATCAACAGAGCATTGAGATTAGCTTAAATCAAAGTAAACCCTCAATTAATTAGAGGAATATTGAGGGACAATATGCATAGTTAACTCAAAGTCATAATTAACCCTAAGGAATTGAAACACACAGGAAAGAGGATAGTTCATATTATAGATAATATACAAACATTACTAAATTTACATATATTTTCAAGCAACTTAATCTACAGAATATATTTACTTGGCAATAGAAATTAACCCAACATCTAAAACAAAATGAATAATAGAAGAATGAACATCATTAGAAATGAAGACACTACATTATAAGTTGCATTAAAGAGCAGTACTTAACAACAGAACTTGAATACAGGAACTATATATTCCTTGAGTAGGCTGTCAGGATGTAACTGGTAACACATCCAGCTGTCAAACGGAAAATTTTTTTAATCTCAATGAATGCATAGCTAATTTTTCAAGTTTCCTGGTTCTAAAAGATCTAACAGCTCTACAGTGGTACTCAAACTAAATGCCAGTGGGCAATAATCCATTACTGCATTTCCTCCTCTTCCCAGCTGCTTTTTAAAAAAAAATTAAGGTAAGGAATTAATGCATTCCCTCATGTTGTAACTGGTTGCACGTCTAGCTGGTAAAAGGGAGATCTGTGGTTTGAATTTTGGACAGAGCATTGCAGAATTTTCATATTTCTGGCTTCAGAAAATTTTAATCTCTCTAAAAACTACAAAAGTGTATTCTTCAAACTCATGCTAAAAAAAAAAAATACAACTTTCTGTTTTTTTTAACTTTCTGTTTTTCTGTTAAGTTTATCTGGTAGACATCATCTGCTACCATAACTGTTATTCCATGTGCTTTTCCCTTTCTTTTTGTATTTTCCATTGACAATTTTGCTTTACACTGATGGTTTGTGACAGTATTTTTTTTTACTTTACTGTTCTACAAAAAATAAATTTAACTCTGTTTTTCTAGATAGGCCTCAGTTTAATAAAGAGTTGATTACATAGTTTCAGGATATTTACAACACCAGACAGTTGAAAATATTTAAAGGAAGGTATATATCATTATACTTTAATACTCCATTTAATTTGTGCTTCAGTAAAAGATTTTAGTAGCAAATGCAAAATGATGAGGCTCATACAGTAGATACATTGACGAAGTATCATTATACTGTTTCACATGTTTCCTTTCAGTAATATTTTGAAATAACTCAAAGCAAATAAATTTTAAATGGGTATGTTTTCAATACATTTACTATTAGAATAAAGTACTTTCAGTTACTGCTAATGTATTTTTATATATATATATATATATCTTATTAACTATTAAATTTATAAAAATTTTACAGAATGTAAAAAGATTTAAATATTTAACTTCAGATATTCATTGGGTTGCAAAAACCTAATTCTTTTTACAGACTTTCTTATAGTTATATTTACCAGGTGTTTCTATTGAATATGCTCGTGCAACATTGATATTCTGCTCTTTACATTTCACAGCAAATACATTCCAGTCTTCTTCTAAACGTGAACTCTCTTGCGTATCTTTATCAAAACTAAAAGAAAAATTAACAACATGAAGAAAATCCTTATTCAAACATTTGGGAAAATTATGCATATAATATTCTATTTTACTGATTTCTTAATAATTAATATATATCAAATATAATAAAAGTGTTTAAAAGAATGCTTTTATCACACTGCATTGAGGAGGCACTGTCACATAAATATATATATATATATATTTCTAAAAATCACTAAATACCATGGAGGTAGGAAGTAAGAAGGAGAGGCCTCTAACCAGTTTTCCTCATACACTGCTTTGAAGCACTGGCGATCCCTGCATGGTGATCAAAACATTTGGTTATTTGCCATTAAGATCAAGGGTTTTGACATGATTGGATGTAAATATTTTGCAATTACGTTGTAAATATACATATAAATGTAACTAATTTCTTTTTCTATAATATTTCAGAGTCCTAATTATCTGAAAAGAATGCATTTTTAAACAACATTTCATTCTGAATGGAATTAAATGCTATACTTTTCACAGAACAGTTTGCTCAGAATGGTTTAATTTGAATGAAATATTTTCACAAGTTTTCGTTAATTACATTAGGAAAAAAATTTAAGGTAATTCGATTTTATTCAATTAAGGATTACAAAAATTAAGATCAAAGTTTATTGCAGTATTAATACTAAAATTATGCATTATTTCTTTTGTATTTATAGAGCTTCTTCCTAAAATACTTTTGCAAATATGACATGATTTTTTAGCTTTTGAGGCATCTTTTAAATCGAAAAATCTAAGCCAATTTATAATTAATGCTCTATTTGGTCCATTTCAAATTACAGCACCTTTTATTTTAATAGTGAAATATATTAAATAGTACTAAACTTTGTCTGAATATTTATGAAAGGGAAGAAAAAGAAGGATTTTTTAAAAATATTATTTAAAACTTGTAACTAACTTATTATAAAACATAGGGGAATAATTATTTTAATTACTCTCGTCAGATTTTTTTTTACCCTTAATTTCAACAATACAAATTCTTCTTTATTACTTCCTTAAGTACGCTTCTCATAAAATTTGCTTTACAATACCTTTTAACAGATTGCTTTCCACTACGATCAATTCTTGCTTAAATAGTTTTATAAACGTATTTGTCAACAGGATTTAAATTTATGTTTACAATTCAATGTTAAGGTTATTATATATTTAGATAATATTTATATT
>KK120266.1:909753-929007 GCA_000611955.2 Stegodyphus mimosarum | reverse complement strand
ATAAATTTATATACATTTAATAATTATATTTCTTCACATTAACTTTCATAGGAGCTTATGAATAAATAAATCCTTCATTTCAAATACATTTATAAATAATTTAATAAATATTTATGTATTTTGTTAAAGGGAGATACATGCCTTTTGCAAGCATATGAATAAATACCCATATATATTTCATATTTTTCATTTTCGGCATGTAGAAATCTTTAATTTCTGTGCATTCACTATATTTTTCGAGTAAAGTAATTTACAATAATTTAACACATACCAGAAATTTTTACATGAGAAATAAGTATAAATATAATTTAAATGAAAATTACAGGCATTATTTTTAATATCCTCTCAAAAGTCAGTTTTTCTTCGAAATTCCTCCACGATGGCACCTCTCCCTTTAGGCAGTGAGCCCTTGCATGCTTTACCCTATTTAAAAAAACTTAACCTAAGCTATGCACCTAATTACAAATATTTTAACATGCATAATTTTATATTTACATTTAGCCATCAAGTTTCAAACTTTTGACTTAAAACACGTTTTAGGATACATTCATTATCAAATTCAGATCTTCTAGTAAATATATTTTGGCAAAACACTCAATACCTCTTTTAGCGATTTTACCCAATTTAATAATTCCCTGTTATTATATTAAAAAATAACTATCCATTTCACATTTAAACATTAACCACAATTTTAAAAGTACCATAAGGTATTTTTTCATTCTTTAAGCATAACATTTTTGATAAAAATCTATATTTTTATAGTTCAACAGCTTAGAATTTTATAAAACAAATTCATAATAAAAATCACTGTTGTTAGTTATCAAAAAATAACTAAGATGTGATTTTTGTGTAAATGTCACTAAATTATACAAATTGCTATTATCCATCACACAATGAATGTTTCTTTTATGTGGAAGTGTCCCGTTTTTCAATCTGTATGGAACTGTCATGCGTCGAAATACCATCAGAACGCTGTCAAGGGAGTTTTCGAATGTTAACAAAAAACACCCCTTCTGGAGACCGAAGCCTTGGAGCAGTGCTTCACTCTCAGTGCAGGCTTGGCCCCTCCTTCCTTTCTTACCTCACTGCTAAATACTCTGAAATTATGGCATTAAATCCTTCTAACATCAATATTTATGATGAGATTAACATTTTAATTATGAATTCATTATGTAATAAGATCAACAATAACATAATCTGAAGTATCTCATAGCACTGTCCATTAAAGCCATACTACTTGCATTCCTCCTCCCCCCCCACACATTTAGCACACTTATTCAGTGATAAACATCACTAACTGGACTTCACTTCTTTCCTCAGAATATTACCTTTTTTCTTTTTCAGTGAAATGGATTTCGCAATTTAGTACTTGGCAAGATATGTTTTGGCTATTCCAGTTCTGCAATACAAAGGCATTCTTCACAAAGAAAGATTGCATTCAACTAAACACTACATAAAATTTGTCATTCAAAAACAAAACAGCACCCTTTGTGGATGCCAGGGAATAGGTATCTGAACATAAACATCTCACATTCCTTTTATGACTATTGTACAATTCATATATTTATGGCTGGCATTGAAAATCCATGATATGGTTTTAATGGAAGATTACCCATTTGATATGTCATATAAATGCTTACATTAACTTTTAAATCCATACCATGACGGATTATTTAATTTACTAGTGATGTAATAAACAGCCATTAAATATAAAATATAATTTAAAATTTTATGCTTGAGAGGAAATGTTCATTCTGTATCTGGGAAGGAAGTATTATTTCAACATCAAAATAAATATGAAAATCAAATAAAAGAGATCTCTTATAATAAACAGTAAGAGTTGCAGTTAAATAGAATATTTCTAGTAAATCTTCCACTGAAGTCATAAATCTGATTATTAATTTACTATGAGGAATAAGGACATGAATTGACTTCATAGTCCTTAAGGTTCCACATTCTATGTAAATACTCTGAAAAATCCAATTCGAAATGAGTAATAATAATTATTTTTTTAATGTCTGAATTTTTTTTAATTACTTAAATTCTTATACATTTATTGGTTAGACTAATATATTAAAAATGAAAAATTTCATGGCAGGAAATACATAATTACACGTAAGTTATTTCTGAAAATAAAGTAAATGTTTAATTTTAGACTTTATTCTATATGTAGTACATTAAATTATTTTACTAAAATGAAATGCTACATTTGATAAAAATACAGAAGATGTTAAGATACACAATATTCTCAAGGGAAAAAATGGGTTAATACATTTTGGCTCTTTAAGTTTGTAATATACTAGTTACAAATTAACTTTCTTTAAGGACTTCTGTAATAGAACAAAGCTTTTTAAACAGTACTTTTAAAGGAAAATAGAAGTAAAAAATAAAAATTTACTTAAAAAAAGTATGCAAAAAAAAAAAAAAAAAAAAAAGAGCACTGATTTTAGCAATATTAATAGCTCGAAATAATTTTGTTACAGCATTTATTCATTTCATAAAACGGTACTTTTCTATTTTTGGGATTGGATTCAGAAATATATGTATGTACGTATGAACGTAAGTATGTGTATACATACACATACAATAATATGTACACTGCTCGGAAAAAAAGGGGGGGACAGTTCTATATCTCTCAATCTACTGGCTGACTGACGAAATTCAACCTGCGTTTTTTTTGTCTCGAAAGCACGACTTACGATATGTATTAGATTTATATACAACATTGTTCTAATATAGGTATTTTGATGCAAAGTTGGACTTTTTCTGAAATGACAAGCCAACTGTTTTCCCATATTTCGATTCTATTACTCAAATTATGCCTAGATATTAAATTTTGTAATTTTTCGTGAGAAATTTAAAAATTTATCTTGCCGCCTTTTTTCAGTTTGTGCTAAGTATAATTCACTCGCGAACTTCTTAATTTATAGCAACCTATTTTCCTTTCCTTTTTTTCATTGTCCACGAGTGGCAAAAAAGACATTGATCATACTTTCAAATAATTTTAACAGAGTGGCGCAGACCACATTTTCGTTACTATCACTCATATGCCAAATTTCAAGACATGTCAAAATGTAAATTCACATACATCTTAAAAAATGTTGACTAAAAGATTCTAATTGTTTGTAGCTATGCTTAGAAATACATCCATTTTAAGATGATGGCAAAAATTTTATAGGTTATAACTCAAATTTTTTTTGAAAAATTTATAATTACTTAAAAATACAAATTTTTAAAATAAATCATAAAAAATTGGTTAATTTTATTTCAAATTTTCAAATATGAGAGAAAACATTAAATAAGTTTAATAAAAAAAAGAGACGTTAATTAAATATATACAAAATTCAATTAACACAGAGGAGCTAAAATTTTGAGAGCTAATTTTTTAAAAACTACTCGTGTGATTTTTACAAAACTTGGCAGTTTCACATAATTTGAGTTGCAGAATCTAAATATGGAAAAAAAAATTGGTAGGTCATTTCAGAAATCGTCCGCTTTTGTGTCAAAATACCTATATTAGAACAATGCTATATATATAAATCTAATACATATCTTAAGTCGCACTTTCAAGACATGAAAAACTTAATTTGAATTTCGTCATTCGGTCCAGTAGACGGAGATATAGAACTGTCCCATTTTTTCTTTTGCACAGTGTAACTACATATATGCATACATTTTTTGGTAAAAGTTTACAATTGGGTGCCCCTTGTTTTTTGGCTATTCTGTTTTGATGCCAAGATCGGCGCCAATAAGACACAATTTCAAGATGGCCGCTACACAAAACCAAAACAAGAAGTCAAAGAATTTCACAAACTCCGTGTCCATGTACACATCGACCTGTTTTCACTTAAAAAAAAAATTAGAGAATTGCTCAAATCAGTCACTGCACATTTTGACTTTGTCCATGTACACACCGATTTATTTTCAATTAAATAAATCAAGAAGCTAAAACCATGTTAAAACTCTCATGGCAACCAGAAATTGGGTTTCATCGCCAAAAAACAAGGGCACCCAATTCTACACTAGAGCCCATTTTTTAATCTGGTCCCGATAACAGACAAGTAACCATAAAACAATACTGATTATATTATTTACGGCTAAATCACAAGCTTTAATATAAATCAATTAGGATTCATAGACCTCACTTTCATTCACATCTTTTAAAATTTTTGAATCACTAATAATGCTTATGCAGATTTAGATTATTACAGTAGTTTTCCATCCTATAAGGAGATTAATTTGTTCATTATAAAGAGGCAAGATTAAGATCTGTAAACTCCTGAAGAAATATGCAATGAGCAAGGTTTTCGAAAAATCAGTTCACATATCTGAGCAGAATAAAGAGAAGTCATTTTGCTTACAATCCCACCAACCACTGTCCCTTCTGAATTTGATCCCATTTTTCATCTCTTAATTCAACAATAAGTTCTTTAGCTTTTTCAGGTGCATTATCTGCATGACTTCTAACGATGATGATCAGCAAACAAAGAACTGAGTAATATTTGTATAGCATGGCAATGAATTACAAAACTTTCTTTCTAAACTTTTATCATGTGGTGTAGACACAAGAAGTTCAAAAAAACACTTATCTTTTGTGCAACTCTAGCTAAGTCTTTCTACCTGCGGAATAAAAAATCAAGCTGAAGATCTAGACCAGCGATTCTCAACCTGTAGCACAGAAGAGTAAAATAGGTACGCAAAGAAAAAAAGCATATTTAAACTGTCAAATTCAAAAATCAAGTAATAAGCATCCTGTTTAATTTTTTTTCTTTAACACTTGTAAATTTTTACGATCTGAGTTTTGTTCAAGGTGAATAGGTGTTCATATAATTTAACAAAATAATCCTTTCTTTTCAAATTTTATTTTCACATCCTTTTAGCCATAAACACAACAAAATTTGTCATTAAATGACGTTTGTAAAAGATGTAGTGTATATGAATGCTGTATTTAATAGGAAATAAAAGTAAGTTCGTCCAAAACGATAATAGTATCTCATTAATTCTTTTAGAGTTGATCGATTTATTAGCATATCTACACTTTATGCACACTGAACAATATTTTGACTCTAATATTTTTTGTTTACATTTTTTCTAACTGCAGCTTCTGAGTAATATTGCATGAGCTTCAAGCAGATGTAATCGTTTTCTTTACTCTATAGGTTTTTTGATTCATTACCTCTTCATATTTTTATCTATGTTTTGTATAGTTTATGTTTCAGAGAATGGCAACATGCTATGTTCTGTTTTGAGAGTTAGTGTAACTTTGTTTTCTCGGATATTACAATCAAAATAGCATTTGTTATAGATGAATTAGAATTTTTTTCATTTAGAGTATGAGAATGGCATTCTCCGGATTAGGAAAACCTGTAATATCACAGACTTTCAAACTGAAACTTTCCGCCGTTAAAACAAATAAGCCATCGACAGATCAATTCTTCACGGAGTCAGACGATTTTCAACGTCTTTTGTGAGGGAAGTTGAACAATATTTTGACTCTTATTTTTTGTTTACATATTTTCTAACTGCAGCTTCTGAGTAATATTGCAAAAGCTTCAAGCAGATGTAATCGTTTTCTTTACTCTATAGGTTTTTTGATTCATTACCTCTTCATATTATTATCTATGTTTTGTGTAGTTTATGTTTCAGAGAATGGCAACATGCTATGTTCTGTTTTGAGGGTTTAACTTTGTTATCTCGGATATTACAATAAAAATAGTATTTGTTATAGATGAATTAGAATTTTTTTTTCATTTAGAGTATGAGTAAAACAGATATAGTTATTTTCGAGTAATAAATAGTTTCTTGAGGTAACAAAATTTGCTGAGAATTTTTGAACACACACCATTTATAGATCTCCGTGCTCATATTGCTCTATTTTCCATTAGAGACTTTTCTTTACGTCGATTTGCTGTCTCTAACAGTAGGTTGTCTTCTTGTTGCTTTGCACCCCTTACTTTTCCATGCGATTTTAGAATATCGTCGTTTGTTTTTGAAGAACTCGTAATATATCGTGCATTTAAATATTAGAGAAAAAATAATAAAACAAACCTTGATTTCAAAAATGGAAAAATGTCTAATATTGACTAAGCGTAAAAGTGATGATTTATGGGTGATGGATCCATGACAATCTACTAGCACTAAGAATACGGAAAAGAAAAGAAAAATTGTTTATAGAAAATATAATGAAAGTTATTTATCATTTGGGTTTACTTGGAATGGAGAGGAAATGGATCCACAGCCTCAAGGTTTTGTTTGCTGTGAACTATTATCCAATCAAAGTATGAAAACTATAGTTTCATGAAAGACTTCTTGAATCTAAGCATGACGATTTAAATGATAAATCTGAAGAAAGAGGAAATTATAGGAGCTCAAAATATAGTAAACAAGTAATTAAAGGTTCTTATACCTCAAATGAAAAAGCTTTGGTAGCTAGTTACTTAGTAAGTCTAAGAATTGCCAAGACTGGACAGCCTCACATTATTGGAGAAAACCTTATATTACCAGCAGCTAAAGATATCATTTTAACATTGTTCAACGAAAAAGCGGATAATGAATTTAACAATATTCCGTTATCAAATGATACTGTTGCGTTATACGGGTTCGTGGATTTGAGAGTATCCGATGAAAACACAATGCAGAACAATAAAAAGCACAATTTATTTACAAGAATCACTATTTACAGCACAGTTCCAAAATTACCTTTAAAAGCGTCGAAAATCTACAATAAATACGCTGAAACAATCAGCAACACAGCTTCAGGCTGTAACTGCAAAGATAGCTTCACGGCAACAGTAAACTTATAATAAACACCGTGGAACAATCACCAATACACTGTCAAGCTATACTGTAAAGGTAGCTTCACGGCAAAGCAATATCTCTATCTCTTTCCGTTCACAAAACTCTCGCGTAGCTTAGCACTCACAGTAAGCAGCTATTCTCACAATGCCGGCTCTCAGAAACGCAGGGGTTTATATAGCTTTTCCTTAGGTTCCACACGTTTCGAGAAATATCTCGACAGGAAGTTAATCTAGAAGCTTCCCGATTGGACCATGGGATATCGCCTATTTGGTCGCCAAATGGGCGATAAAGTCGCCAATCTGGCAACCCTACCATACACTATTTTATGGCAACCCTAGTGCTAGGCCGGAAAGCTTACACACAGGCGCAACCGCCGAATTTTTCGCAACAATACAGTAAATCGAATTCCATAAAAAGGACAATAAAAAAATAAAACACAGTGAACATTGCGCATTGCAAATGGATGAAAGTACTGATATAACGAACTTTGTTCAATTACTAGTTTACATACGTTTCGAAGAAGATAAACAAATTATCGAAGAGCATTTATTTTGTGAATTTCTTGATGATAGGGTAATTGAAATTCAAAGTAATTGACAATTTTATATCTGAGAATAATATTTCTTGGAATAAGTGCATTGCTGTATACAATGATGGAGCTTAGGTTTTAACAGAAAAATATTGGTTATTTCTTAAATAGAGAAAGCCGCACCTGACTCTAAATTTACTCACTGCTCCATTCATCGTGAAGATTTAGTGTCCTCGAAAACCTGAAAACCGTTCTGAATCAAGCCGTGAAAATTGTTAATTTCATTAAAAGCTGAGCTTTCAATCCAAGAATATTTACGATTTTATGCAAAGAGATGGACAGTGAATACGAAACGCTTTTGTATTCACTGTCCTTTTTATACCCAAGTAAGGTTGGTTATCCAGAGGCAAAGTTTTAAATCATCTTTTTGAACTTTGACCAGAATTTCATATTTTCATCTATAATTCAAGATTTGAACCGCAAAAGCGTTTATTTAGTGAATTATAGTTGGCACGTTTAGCATATTTAGTTGACGTTTTTGGAACGTTAAATGAATTAAATTTAGTAGTACAAGGACAAAGTGTTCATTTGTTTACCATTAGAGATAAAATAAATGCAATGCTAAAAAATCTCGAGCTAATAATCGAAGAATTGGATAATAATATTTTAAGCTTTTCACCACTTAGAAAGTTTTCTAACCGAAAATAATTTGAAAATGAAAGAAGAATTAGCATCCGACATTAAAATTCATTGTTTTTCATCGATGAATAGTTTCAATTTTTACTCCGAGGATTATAAAAAGAAAATTGGATTGGTAATAGATTTTATTCAAATGTACCTGAAATTTTATCTTGCGAAGAAAAAGAAAAATTGAGAGATATTTCCTGTGATCGAACTCTAACTGAAGATTTCAAAAGTAACACACTTGTTAACTTTTTACTGAAAAAAAAAAAAAGGAATTTAGAGGCATTTCAAAAAAAGTTATTATTATTATTATTATTTTGCCTTTTTTCACAACGTATTTGTATGAACAAGATTTTCTTCCATGTTATATTTGAAAACTAAATACAGAACAAAATTAAAAGTGGATGCTAATTTACGGTTGAAACTAAGCGAAACAAGACCAGACATAAAGAATTTGATCTATCTTAAACAGGCCAAATGTCGCACTAAATTTTAGAATCAAAGTATTATAACTTAAATTTTGATAATTAAAATGGTAATAAATTTTTAATCTAACATTTTTATGTGTATAAATTAATACAAATAGCCTATAGGTTGCGCAAATAGCAATATATATATATATATATATTCATATTTCTATTGAGAAATTGAAAAATAATCATTGTAAAATGTAGTGGTGATACTAAAAGTTTTCGATTTTTGTTTGGATGGTACACGTTAGTCAAAAGGTTGAGAACTGCTGAGGTAAATGCTTTGCTAAAGACCGAGGAGAGAGTAAAAAGAATTAGAACAGTTTAAATTTTTTTCAAAAGAAAGGAGGAATAAAGTTATAAATTAAAAATTTACCATAATTTTTAAGTTTTAAGATATTTTAACCACTTTCGTGTTTTTTTAACTTCCATGTAACTTTTGCTCTTTGAAATAAGGAAAACGTGAGAATGTGAAGGTTTTTGTTTTCTTTTACTTACTCATGTATTTTTGATGTAGGTGAAGGGATTTTTTTTTCTTTTACTTACTCATGTATTTTTGATGTAATAATTTCAGTACTTTGATCTTAAATTTCATCCCCCCTCGCAAGGGTGATTGTTGGCTGTGTAATAATTAGACTCGTTTCTGAAGCTTCACTTGTGCATTCGCAATTTATTGCCAGGTTTTTTTTTTGGCATGATTGTTGAAGTTACTTGAAAGCATTTCAATCTAGTTTTTACTGATCATGTCACTGAAATTTATTAAATTTTTACTGATCATGTCACTGAAATTTATTATATTTTTACTGGAACTTCTAAGAATCATTGTGGATATAAGGATTCCGATACTTAGGAGTATGTGAGTATTTCGTAATGTTGGTTACTCGTTTTAAATATTTATCACATTTATCTTAAACTTCACTGTGCAATCTAACTTATTGCTATTTACTTCGCATGCAGTTGTGTTTGGAATTCTCCATTGTTATTGATGATGTGGTCTCAAATTGTGTATAGATATTATAATACAAAGAGGGTGTGCTTTTAACTGTTAAACTATTTATTTAAAAGCCTAGAATATTATCTATTACAGACCACCGCAATGCTAACTAAGTTCTATTTTTACATGCATCCAAACTGTTGTCCTTTACAAGTTACTGAATTCTAAATGTTATTAAATGTTATATTTTCCGTTTTCTTTAAGATATCAAAAGTACTTTCAAAGTGTCCAAAATCAATTTAAATGCCTGGCCGGCTTTTTAATCACACTCCCACTTTTAATTCTTCGCTCGCCGTTCAATTAGCGAAGTTTTGTAGATGGGATTCTAAACTCTGCTTTTGAGAATATCTGGGTTCATCATTTTTTACACCTACTTTTCTGTGTAGTAACTCCTTATTCTGTTGCTTTGATATTCTCTTCAGTAACTGAATTGTTTTCTTTTCTGTCTCTAATGTCCTTTCCATTTCCTTAAGTACTGTTCCTCCTGATCTCAGTATATATGATCTGGGCTTCTTATATACTTCTTCTACAACTGCTGATTTCCAGTGATCATCTTGAAATACCCTAACATAACCTTCTTGCATAACAATGGTAATGTTTTGTGACGATCTTGATATGGAGTCTGCTTAGTTCTTTCTTGGTTGATTTTTTCTTTTATGTTTTTTTTACGTCTTTTCTGAGGTTTTAATAGTTCTTCTGACGTAGGAAGAGTTGTTTTTGCTCTTCTACTCATAAGGTACTTGAGCTTGTGATCCTAACATTCATTAGTTGGAGTGTTCCTATGAGTTAACAATGGTAAGTGATAATCAAGATGATCTACTCGAACTTTCTTTAACAATTTGTTCGCAGTTTGTACTGAACACTCTACTGATCCATTCGACTGAGGATGGTATGGACTGCTTATTGTAGTTTTTAATTGGCATTTCTTGGCCAATTCCTCAAATTAGTTCTTGCAAATTGAGGTCCATTATCAGATATCACTCTCAATGGTATGCCGTATCTTGCAAAATGAGATTTCATATAATTGATCACTGTCTGACTTCAAGTATCCGGTAATTTGGAGATTAAAAAAAAGTTGGAATTGTAATCTAAAATTAATAACTATACATTCTTAATCTCAAACAAATCTGCTCTACAAATTAGGAACTTTATGCGGTATTATAGGTTCCCTTACGTTTTTGTTCTGATAGTCCTTTTGAAATTTTATCTTCTATCTGCTTGTTCTTAAGTGGTTAAGTGGTTAAAACAAAACATATCTAGCTCTTTTCTTACATTTTTCTATACCAAAGTAACTCTCAGGAATTAAATTTAACACCTTTTTTTGCACAGATAAAGGCATAATTATATTTCCTCTGAAAAATAAGTCACTTCCCATTTTTAACACATGTCTATACTCCAAAAATACTTTGGCTCGAGGTTCTGTTTGATGTTTATTTTCTGGACAGCCTCCAAGAATATATTTCTTTAAACACTGTAGTGTAGTACCACATTCACTTTCTTTCTTCAATTTATCAATTTTGTTATCATATGCTAGAATCAGCGTACAAATTTCCGTACCTTCATCAATATCTTCTGCTGTATTCAAATATGCTCTACTTAAAGTGTTTACAAATTTAACAGCATTCTTTGCTTTCGTTGAGGTACCTTAAAAAGAGGTTTCTTAGTTATTTTTCCTAATGATTAATGATCAGTTTCAGTTGTAACACGTTTCCATATACATACATGTAAGAAAAATAAAGAATATGTAAAAGATTAAATTAAGAACATAAATTTTTCTTCTCAATTCTAAAAATAGTAATCTCTCTCTGCAGTGCGTCATTTCTAGATTAATACATGTCATATGATTCTTACATAATTCTGGTGTGTAAATGGAACTAAAACTCGAACAGCCAATAGTAATTTTATAGCAATATTAACTATCTCATCAAAATGAACTGAGAACCCAAACTAACTCAGTCCGAATTCAGATTTCACCCTGAACATAACGCACTTGCTTTTAACGCTTTGGCCTAGCTGGACTGCTGTCTGTCTGCTCCTTCTATCTTACTCAAAATTTTTCTAAAATGTAAGCTTTTTGGAAGAGGCACATTTAATGTGCCAACGTGAAAGTGGCCACAACAAGCTAAAATAAAACATGAAGATTTAATCTGCCTTCGCCTACAATTTCCTATTCATTATGGATCAACACTTCTACTTCATCAAAATCCTGCAAGTCATTAATATTGAGTTTGTTTTTATTATTTCACACGCGCACACACACACATACATATACATATATATATCAGTAAAGTCATAAATTAAGAAATTTAGAACTACTTTTTCACAAAGACGAACATTGAAATTCATATTAATAAATTTCAAACAATTCTATAAACACAACAAAGAATTTTTAAAATTGTTAAAACCAAAAACCTTAAACAAGAATATCCCAATTAAAAAATTTATGAAATTTAAAGAAATTTAAAATACTCAAAAGAAGAGGAATTCAATCAACTTCAGTGCTACTTCATCAGGGAAAGGAACACTGAAACCAAATGAAATCTCTCTTCTTCAAAAATCCTTGCTCTTCTGAATCCAGAATTAGCCGATGAACCATTTCAATGTATTTTAATTATAATAGTTCACCCGAAAATTCTGGCTCTTCCCCAAAGCAAGGAAAAAACAAAGCAAATTTTAATTAGAATTTTGCATCTTAAATAAAGAGAATAACAATTCACTTAACGAAAGTGGAATAATAAAATACTTCAGTAAAAATATAAATCAAAATTTTACCTTTAAACATACTATATGTTTAAAGGTAAAATTTTGATTCACGAGTCATATTATTTATTAATTCATTTTTCTTCTTCTTTCCTGACAGACTTCCATAGGGCTCCGGTACTTCTAATTTTAAAAATTAAGCCCTGATTACTAGAAATAATATGCGATTTTGATTCGAGAAACTGGCTAAGCCCAATTTCTTCCACACACATGGCTACATTTTTAACGAAGACAAAATTCCTGATAAAGGATGAAACCGAAGTATCTAAAAAATCCTGATAAAAAAATAAAATAAAAATTCAAACGAAATCTAAACATAAAATTAAAAAAAAGTGTTTTCTGAAGAAGAAATGATGGAAATTATATACAGATTTCAAATGATTTCCTAATGACTACACGAACAACAAGTTTAGAATTTGAAACAATTTCTTAACGGATGGTTTATTTCACACAAAAATTAAATCTCAATTAAGAGAGCAGTTTGAACAGATTATATTTTCTTGCCAACATTTCACGAAAGAATTAATAAACAAAAAATGCGCAATTACCCGTTTAAATAAAAATTTGCAGGTGTAATGTGTCTAGGTATGTAGGTGTTTTTGCTACAAATATTTATGCATTTTACATATTAATTTTGAATTTTTTGCTTTTAATTATACTTCAATACTTTGTATAATATGTTCTAAAAACTGTTTATTTTGATACAATTTTTATAATGCTAGAATATCTGCAGAATTTACTTTTATACTTTCAATAAATTTTTTGGAGTGAAAAATGCAGGTAAATTACTGGTAAACCGGTTTTAATTAGGAATTACACTAAATTCTCGGGAGCTGAAAAAGTCGCTAAGTTCACATGTCTTAACTGCAAGTACTACCTCTCACAAATAAGTATTTGCATGAATTCATACTATTATCTAGTTTCTTGTTTCGAATAAAATTGCATTATCATTAAATCTTTATGAATGTATACAGGAAAATTAAAATAATGACTTCATTTAAACAGCATCTGAAGGACAATCATTTTTAAAAATGAACGCAGAGGCCAAAAATTCTTAAGAATCCATGTTCCAGGTGGTTCAGTTAAAATTTAACTTAAATTTTGTTATCATTTCCTTACAACTTAGAATTTATTGAATAGTATGTAAAAAATAACCTATGAATGAAATTTTATTTCCATTTTTTCTTTATTCGGGCAGTTTACACAGTCGGAGAAACAAAAATAGATTCGTAATCAGAGTATTTACACTCAATTTCAGGAAAATAATTTGCTATTGAACAATCGTCTTATGTATCAGAAATAAATTTTAGTCTAAAATAGCTAAAAGAGAAAACCCAACACAGTTGCAGCAAATTAAATCCCTCTAACTTCTTAAAGCGCTGTTGTGCTTGGTATTTTCTGGAAAAACGCAATTTTAGGAGCAAAATCTTTCTTCCCACCTAAAAGTTGCTCTGGCAGCTTGGAGTTTTGGTATCCGATAGTTTTCTTTTCACGCTATATTGCTCTAGAAATTACGCAGTGTGATACAATCAATAAGTTATAAACTTTGTACCCACATCTACTGCAGTTTTTCTTACTTCTCGTTTTAAAATTTTCATCACTGTTCCTGAGTGTTCATGAACTGACTCTAAAGACAAGTAACTAGCTGCCTTCGACATAGGGCAGTAAGAAACTTTATTTTCTGCCACCTGAATTAAGTAAGGAAAGGAATGAAAATGGTTTTAATTGAAATTTGATTTGTAAAATGGTTTGAAAATGGTTTTCATTGAGTGTAATATTTTTTATTACAAAGAAGAGACATAGCCGATATCAGAAATAAAATTAGATAAAAATTCGACATTAGTTTGGGCTGGTTTCCGAGAAAAACTCTATGAACGTCGAGCAAGTCACGCAACGCAAGTCTCCTCTTAAAAAAACATAGAATACTCTTACTTCTTGAAGAACAGGAACCTATCTACGTATGTTGTTTATTTACATCAAAATTAATAGAGTTTTCTATAAATTAATAAAATAACAAGTATGCCAAACTAACAAAATAATTAAAACTGAATATCTCCCAAACATTACTTTTCATTCTTAACAAGGTATGGAACGCTTTCGTCTGCCATAGAAAGATTATTAACGGTAAATATTAGTATATTAAATAAAACTGACCTACAGAGCTAAAAATGGCAGTCCGCAAAATGTTCCATTTCACTAACATATTTAGTGCTAGGTTTTCAAGATAGATGGCAGCAGAGTGAGTAGATTCAGAGATCTAAGTTGTATTGCGGAGATTGGAGATTATCATTCGTGTGTGGTGGTCGACCCGAAAGCCTTTACCGCTAAATGTTTATCATTCCCCTAAGAACCTGTAAAAGTTCGTTAAATTCCATAAAAACAGAAAATTCCTGTGCAGTTATAATAAAAGTGCAAAGTCTTCAGTAGAAGTTGATCAGATGTATTGGATCCATCTAATTGTATTGCACAATGTAGGACAGACAAAGCAGACAAATGTCTTATTTTGCACCTGCTAAGTCTTTCTGCACCGATGGGCGAAAAATCAAGCTAGGGTGCGAAGGAAAGGTTTATAGAAAGAAGGGCAATTTCGTATTTCAGAGAGTAAAAAGGAATTTCGTATATTTTATACGCGTTCTAAAGGCCAGGAAAAAAAATGTGAGACAAAATAAAATTTAAAATAAATGGCCCAAAAGTAAGAGAAAAAAATAAAAAGGGCCTATAGAAAGAAAAGGAAAAGAAGTAAGAAAAATGTCCTAAAATACGAGTGTGTCCATGAGTGCAGTCAATAGGGGTGTAGTCAAAAGGGGAGGAAGCTGTGTTCATTTACAATAAATAGTGTCTTCCAGGTGTGTGTAGTGTGTGTGTGTGTGGTAAAGTTGAATAGATGTGATGATGGGGGGGGGAGTAAAAAAAATAAAAAAATTGGGGGTCCAGTCACATAGCAGTTTAAGTCTAGTTTAGAAGCTAACCTTTGCTACGGCAGGAAACTAAAATTTGAAAATTTTAAAAATTTTTAAATTATTTTTTTAACATGGGAAACAAGGCAATATGTTTGCCTTTACCTTGAGACACAACAACAAAAGACACACAATATCAGACAAAAGTATGTATTAATAAGGTAACATTTAGTATTGCGGTTCCCAAACATATTCATACATTTTTTTTTTTTTTTTTGCAAACAACATCAGACAAAATCATAATTGCGATCATAAAAAAAATTGCGATCGAAAACAGGAAAACAGTAAAACTGCAACCTTATACTTTCATCGATGCCCAAAATCATCTTTTCCCCTCTCGAGAAATTCCTGAAAGGGGCCCCGATGGGGAGTGCTAATAGACGGCATCTACCGATAAGGATAGCGTCACTACGGAATAGTTACAGGAAAAACAAGCATATGATTTAAAGCAATTTGTAACTATTATTTAATGTGAGAGGCTTATAAACATAATAAATAAATGAATTTAAAGGCATAATAAATAAAATATTGATGCATATTTGATTTAGTTTAGAGAAAAGAAGGCTACTTATTTGAAAGTTCCTGTTTTTCTTCGGATTGCAGAAGAATGAACAGCGAGGAAGATGGGACTTTTTTTGCACAGAAAAAGTGTCATATTTGAGGGCGAGGCATTGAATTGTAATAACTTTTTTAAGGAAATGAGCCTCTTTCTGAAAAACAAATGTAAAAATTTCGCGGCTCTGCTGAGATGCTGACTCCATAGGTCTTGATCACAGCGCCCTCCCCAGTGTAGGATTCATAACTTTCGTCTAAATATTAAGCGGTTAAATAAGTGTAGTGTACTTATCGGCCAGTTCGGCCTTTTGAAAATCGTTCGGATGTTGGACCAAGAATTCGAAAAACAGTTCAAGAAATGAAAGATTACAGGGATACTTAAAACGATTACATGTAGAATTTCATTTCATAAAATCACTAAACACAAAATCTATGAATGTTGCTGCAAATATTTAGATATTTTATAAATAAATTGATTCAGGAAGGGTTTTTAAATGTTACATGGCAAATTAATGTTTTAATATTTGTTTTATACGTTTTTGTTAGCATGCTCCAAAAAATGCCGTTCTCTTAGTTTGGGCAAGAATACTTTCGGCCGCCACTTGATAGAATGTTGTCTATATATAGAAGTACATAAATCGCAGTGAAATTATAGCCCTTTTACTTACTTCTACGAAGTATTGTAATCGCGAAAAATTTCGGGTGTCATATTTCAATTTTGACCGCTCTCGAATCCATTTACGGATTTTGTATTTAGTTACTGCCCGGAACGTGCACTCCTTGGGAAGGGGAAGTGTTACGGATTTGTATTTAGTTAGCTATTTTCGGTAGAATTATAATTAAATTGTTTTATATCAACGTACAATGCAGCACGAGACATATTTTAAGAGAAAGCTATGCCAGAAAAGTAAAAATACAAGAGCACGCGCATTTAACATTTAATGAATAGATATCTCGTAATTTATATTTAAATTGAATAAATGTAATTGACTACTGTGTTAGCTGTAACCTTAATTTTACTCTAATTAATTACATTTTGACCACTGTTCGCTGCCGATAGATTTGCAATTCTAGCTGTCAACAGAATGTGCCAGGTGGCTAATTTCAATAATTAATAATTATCAAATAGTTTACCTTTAATTTTCATAGACTTATGTGGAAACGCTTGACTTTTGAAATGATAAATAAGGACGCAAAATGAAATAAAATTTAGACTTTCTTCACTATTAGAATTTTTCACATGCTGACATTTTCATTAAACATCGAACTCTAGTCGTTTGCTTTTTGTTTTACATCTTTCGCCACAAACACAAGACAATATTGAAAATACGTAAAACATTGACGGGATGGCAGCGCCACCTATAGAGAAGGTTAAAATAAAGCACAAAAACATTTTGAAACTTAACACCAGGAGGAAAGAAATATTCTCCAAAGACCACAGTGGATCTGCAAGCTGAGAATAAACATAAAGTTCTGCACAAGTGACAATTTTTGTGCCACGTGCTTAGTTACATCGTTCCAAAAAGTCTGCATGTGCCCTTTTCCACGGGAGGTTGTTAGCACCGGACGTGAGCGACCAAAGTGATCAGTTCTAGTACATTCAGGAACTGAAAATTTACGCGTTATTGTAAATTCATTGCACTTCTTGGAGAATAAATTTCTGATTTAAAAGTCTCAATCTTCGGGAAAAGGTTTATTTTCCAGGAAAAGACAGGTATGCATTCAGAAGTTAGAATCAATAGTAAAATAACATTTTCGAGACAACAGAATTTTCTGATGAAATTGCTGTTTAATTATTCAAAAGAGTGCCGAAGCCCTTTTATTTAGAGTTCCTGTGAGCCCCGACTAAAATTACAAAATTCTCAGAACCTCAGCCGGCCTCCGGCGCAATTTAAGTTCGGGTATATAACTACACTATTGTGTAAAATTTAAGCAACAAATTAATTTTTTGACATATGGCCATAAATTTGTTCAAAAGGCTTTTTGCGATCAGTACAATGAAAAACCAATTCAATAGAAAAGGGATGCATAAGCAAATATCAGCACCATGACGTCAGAGAGTACGTCAGGGCACGCAAAACATCAGGAATCAGTGTGCAGTGTAAAGCAACTTAAAAAGAAGAGAGGAAGGCGGATTTCCAGATATTCTTCTGCTAGTGAAGTTGTAGATATTAAGTGTAGACACGTGAAGTATACCTACAAGAAATCATCAGGAGTCTTTACACCTGGTAGAATGACTGACAGGCTTGAAGAAGGGCATAATTTGGTGTCTGTCGCCCAAGAGTTTGTAACTGATAAAAGTGCTGTTTCACGAACTTTGAAAACCTTCCAAACGACAGGTACGGCTTCAAGAAAGGTTGGTGGTGGTCGGCCAAGGAAAACAACTGATTGATGACCAATATATCCTCTTGCACGAGACATGAATTCGAAACCAGACAGCAGGCAACAATGCTGTGCTGTCCATACTTCAACCACATGTTTGAATATGGCTACAAGTCTACATGTTTGTATTTTATGCACATGTGTACCTTTCAGTGTTCAACGGTCTATGCCTATTTAAGCGTTTAGGACGTAACACTTGTAACTAAATACATAGCAAGTGTAAATCTTTTCAGTCTGGCAGAATTATTATTCACTTGCTAGTAAATAACCTCCCCAATTTCTAAATAATGGCAGATTATAAATGCAATTATTTGTAATGGTTATTGCTTAACTGTACCATGTTATGTATGGCTTTCCATTTTTTCTGTTTAATTATTTTATTTAACCAAGATAATGTGATGTTATAAACTTAAATTTTATGTACAGTTTTGTAAGTATTAATACAACGTCAATTGTCCTTATGTAACTGCTAACTCCTTATGCAACACTTAACTTGTTTAATTGTCTTTATGTAACCATTACCTCAGCTTATTGTTTGTGTACTCTAGGTCAGTGTAAAAACTATGTTACAAGCTACCCTGTTTTTAGTTTTCCCATTTACTTGTACTACTAAGAATCTAAAATGTAACACATGGGAAAGGACACTATATGTAATTACTGCTCTGCGCAGTGAACTATGACTAGCTGTCTTAGTTTCAGTTTAGTAAAAGTACTATGTATTCTCTGAAATAATTACCTTAAAAAGTATGCATCCAATGTCAGAATGTAAACAAGACTATGTCTGCATCGTCCTATGTATATGATGTATGAACAATGGCACAGTTTGCCCAGGTATAATTCTCTTAAAACTTGAATAAATACCGTCTGGTCTGCCACCCACCCTGATTGTGGGGGACCTGGTAGCAGATGGCTTCTGGAAGCAGAGGCTTTAATCTGTGTAAGGCAGGCATATTAGTCAGCCAGGTAATGGAGCCTCTGTCTTCTGGTCTACAGTTGTGCATGGCAACTGGACTATCAGTTTTCCGGTTTACTGTGGCCAAAAGACTAATAAATATGGCGTATTCATCCGTTGTCCTTAACGCTGCATCCCATTGACAGTAACCCAAAAATGGCATCTGGCAGGAA
>KK120266.1:798031-905522 GCA_000611955.2 Stegodyphus mimosarum | reverse complement strand
GAGAATGGTTAATCTGCTTTATTCTCTCAGTAAATGATGCAGTTGCACTTGACCTCGGTTGAAATAGTGCGGGTTGAAAGGTTGAATATTTAATGTTTCGTATTGAGAGAGTGATTAGCTTCTTTTCCTTAAGCTCCATTCACGTGATCATAGCTTGTGTTACTACAGTTTCGAAAATAACTAACAGTTAGGATCCAAAATCATAATATTCAACCTTTTTCAAGTCTCGTCATTTGATACCTTAGAAATGTGTATGCAATGAAGAATTATAATAGTTTTTGATGTTATGAATCTTTTTTAGATGGTTACAAATATAAGAAAAGTCTTAGTATATGATATATGAAAGCCTACATCAAAGTTATGTAATATAATCAAAACATGTTTATTTTATCAGTGCAAATATAAGCTTCATCAGAGCACAGTTTTATAAACACAGTTGTATGTTGTTATGTTTCACACCCACAATATTTATTTCTATTCCATTTATTCCATGGAAGTTTGTGACTGTTGTTGTAATGCAGCTCAAATATTTGGTAAAATCACACATAACTGTGCATAACGCCGTGCATGCGCAAGGAGAGAGAAAACACATTGCCGTGTTACACTGCATTTTATATAGATAAGAATCGTTTGTTAAGGTTTCGATTATATCTAATTCAATTTTGCTGTCAGATGTTTGTTGAGAGAAAGTTTCTCTGGCGTAATATACAGTCTTAGTTGTCACAGAACGGAGAAATAATATTCCGGCTAATGAATTAATCTAGCTACACCACTAATTGTTACAATTTAGTAAACATAATATAATCGTATATTGTCATATTTATATTCCAAAATTTATTCCCAAATTTTTTAATTCAAAAGGAGTTCTAAAGTTTTTCTGACTGTTGTTACTATTTAATTTGCAAGGTTTATCCTAAGTTCATAACAGTTATTTTTAAGTTAAAGCTCTTTTCCTATATTTCCTAATTTCAGCTTACATTCCCTTACCAGAATGAGGTTTTAGAATGGCGTTAAATGTAAATGAGTAGTAGATAGTATTTAAATCGAAGTTTTACTGACTTCGGAAGACAGAATTAGGATTCCTGAAAGCGCGCGTTTGCCTTTTGGCTAAGTCTCTCTAAGCTGTTAATACGCTCGGCCGTATTACGTGCCCTTGATAGCTTCGCTAGCTATTTTAATATTTCGGGCCAACTAGTTTAGAATTGCGTTATCTTCGGCTAAATCTCTTTAGTTAGTCATTAGTTAAGTTCGTATTTCTTACACTTTTGAGTTTAACCCCAAGTGTAGGCTTGTTGTACTCCCTGAGAAAGGGGGCATCTGTGAATATTTATTTTGAGCAATAAAGGCTAATTAACCATTCTGGAGTTTACGTCTCTGCTTCTGAACTTAAGCCATTATTCTCTTAGCTGTTCACTAGGTTCCTCAAAATGTAGTTATTAGATAAAAAGTGATGTAAACATATTAATGTTTAATGCAGTTTCTCCTACTGGAACAGTCTCATGAACATAAGTGCTCAAATGTTCCAAATTTTGAATATCAGTTTGTACTCAATTTGAACTTTTCCTCAGGCCATTGATCTTCAGAACCTTTCAAACGTGACGAACCATGCCACGAATTATTATCCTTCACCAATGCATATGCTGTTTTACCATGTGTTAACTTATCTGCAAGGTTTTCCGACCCTGGACAATATTTCCACTTATCAGGAGAAGTACAGTCCTGTATTTCCGCAACTCTATTCGACACGACTTGCTTCCACTCACGCGCTGACCCTTTTATCCACCAAAAGCAAATTTCTGAGTCCGTCCACAGAACTAACGTAAATACTAAATCCTGAAACACTTTCAATAAATATTTTCATAGCCTAGCTGCAACTAAGGCTCCCATCAACTCCAACCCAGGAAGAAAACTTTTTTAACGGCACTATCCTACTCTTTGTCATTATAAACGACGTACATACCTCTCCTCTCTCATTCTTATATTTAAAATATGCCACAGCTCCGCATGCCACCACCGGCGTATCACAAAAATATGAACTTTAACCGAACGACCTTAGAACTTCTGCAAAGTAGCACCACTCTATTTTCAACGTGTTTAATTCCTTAACTTCAGTGCACCACTTTATCCCAAGATGTAACTCTACTGGCAACTCTGAATCCCAGTCCAAACCTCTCTCCCATATTTCCTGCATAAGTCTCTTAATTCGCACCACAAATGGAGAAATAAATCCAACTGGATCAAAAACTTTAGGTGCTGTACTTAACGCAGGTCTTTTACTATTTCTTAGCGGTTCTAAATATTCAACAATGATGTAACGTCAACTCTCAAAACATCCTCTTTCAAGTTCCCCACCAGGCCTAACACTTACTATCTCTCTCAAACCTACTTTCTTCACACAACCCATTCTGAAGCCACAAGTCATACAGCTCTTTAAAATTATTGTTTAGTTTTCTCAAATTAAAACTCGTGTCTCCCCAAATAGATGCCGCTTCTGATGAAAGACTGAAAGCTGACTCTACATTTTCCCCTCCATAACACAAATCATCTGCATACAACGAGCTATTTAACATCTTGACACAGTTTTTGTTTGTTTCCGAGTATTTCTTTAAGCGATATTTGGTCGCTGTACTCAATAAAAACAGTGAACAATTACATCCAAATAATACTCCGTTCATTTGCATAATTTTAAAGTCCTCACTATCATTATCAGGACAACACAAAAATTTTAAATATTGCCTATCTTCCTTTGCTATCCCAGTCATCAAACACGCCTTTTCTATATCACCGCAGAATCCAATTTTAAATTTTCGAAAAGCAAGAATGATATCCAAAATATTCGGATTTAAGTTCGAGCCCTTTCCCAAGCAGTCGTTTAACGATAGCTGTCCTATTTCGCAACTGCCGCAGTTAAATACCATTCGAATTTGAGTGCTTTTTTTATCTTTGCAGACCGCCGCTCAAACTGGCATAAAATATCCCTTTCCCATATCCTCACACTCTTGAATAATGTTATTTTGTATTTGATATTTAATTATCTCCATAAACTGTTTCCTCACAAAGCTGTTATTTTTTAACTCTCGCTGCACCCTTTCGAAATGCCTTTTCGCTAAACCAAAATTATTTTCCCAATTCTCCGGACTCCTATTCTACAACAAACGAGCCTCATACCTCCAGTCTACGTATTCCAAATCGTCTTCAAACCGCTTAATTATTTGCTTGTTGCATTCACTCCTTTCCGACGCGGACGAATCTGCTCAGATAATTTTTCTTCCTCTACCGAATCAACTTATATAAAAAAACCCGTTGACTCTTCCTCTGATGAACTTAGCTTCTTATTCTCTCCCCCCACTCCACTACTCAACGACCTACAGAATATGCTTTCATACAATACTATACATTCTGTGAAACGATGTGGTTTCCACGTTAAAATGAAGTTAAAATAATCATATAAGATGTATTTCCCACATTCTTAGCGTGTCTTCGTGGTGTAATGGTCAGCACACTGAGCCGGTATTTCAGAGGTCCGTGGTTCGATTCCCGGCGAAGGAATTGCATATTTTTCATGTCTCCTGCTTGTAATTAACCTAATGTCTCTACAATCATTCCCAATTAAAATCTGCACCTCTGCCACGTCACTATCTTAACTTTGTTTTCAGTTTTCTTAATTTTGTGACGATGGCTGAAACGGAGCCTCTAATTTTTCTGTTTTTATATCTCCCACATTCTTAGCGTGTCTTCGTGGTGTAATGGTCAGCACACTGAGCCGGTATTTCAGAGGTCCGTGGTTCGATTCCCGGCGAAGGAATTGCATATTTTTCATGTCTCCTGCTTGTAATTAACCTAATGTCTCTACAATCATTCCCAATTAAAATCTGCACCTCTGCCACGTCACTATCTTAACTTTGTTTTCAGTTTTCTTAATTTTGTGACGATGGCTGAAACGGAGCCTCTAATTTTTCTGTTTCTTTCAACAGTTTCTTTGAGACTCATTTTAATTTGCAGAGATAAATGCATGCAAATAGATACATGCAAACAGAAATTATTTCACTCACCTCGTTGGCCGGTGGAACCAGAAATAAAATGTCGGATAAACCAAATCCTTCCTTGCGTGGCTTATTTATGATATCTCTAGTTGGCGTCGCTATCGTACTGGAACCTACGGTTTTAATTTCGAGTGCTTCGGTAATCAGAGTAAATCCACTTTTATTTTTTAATCCAAGTCCACTTTTCTTTAATGCAACTCTATTATTGGCGGATTCGAAGATGCAAATGCATGAATTCTTAATCTTTCCTTGCCAACAGTTGGCAGTTCCACTTTATTTAGCAATGGATTGGCATAGATAAGATCTTTTGGAAGCAGAATCCCATAACAACCTAACACTAAATGTGGAATTATTTCCGACTAGCTGGGCCCTCACAGTCTGGTAATAAATCATATCATTAGGAATTTGTTTACTCAGCGTTTCGAGGAATAGTGAACTGACGTTTTTACTCCGTTTATATTTTTGCTGGTTTTATTTTCTTTCACGTTTGAGTCACACAGGCTCTCTAAATGCTCCTGAGATTTGCAAATGTTATATTTAACCCATTTCGCCTCCCAAAATGGTTTTTTGTGACCTTTTTTTAAACAGCGCGTGTACTTAAATTGATCATATAGAGCTTCCTGTTTCTCTGAAATACTTAAGTCGCTGTCTTTTGAGAGATGAGATTTAAGACAAAAGTCACATTGATGCCATTTTATTCTTAATTGGAGCAAAATTTTTACGATAATTGTCAGTATTTCTTTCGCTGGTTTTCGAAAATGTTTATTGATTAAGACCCATAGTTAAAGACTTTTTGCCGGAATTTCGTTCTCTACTAAACTGTAACACTAAATCTTGGGGTATACACTTATATAAAACAGGAAGTAGCAGATTTCCATGAGAATTAAAATTAAGATCTAATGTTTCTAAACTTCTAGTTTGAACCGTTATTTCATCATACGATTTTCTTAAACTGGACATATCACTTGAACGATTTAAAGGCTCCAAAGATAGAAGAACGTTCATATGCGCACTAACTAATATTTCTTTCTTCCCAAATCTGTCAGTTAAAATTTGGATGGCCTTCTTTATAGTTTTCTCCTGTTAATGGCAATCCGCTTAAAGCTTTTGCAGCTGAACCGGTGAGTAAAGATGTTAAATAGTCAAATTTCTCAACATCTTGAAGCGTATTGTTTTCGTGAATGGCAGCTTTATACTGAACCCAAAATTCAGTAAATTTACATAAATCACCATTGAAAGTTTATAAAATAATACGAGATAATTAAGTATTATAATTAGTTTTGATTTCAGAAACTAGTGAAGTTTTTTCGGTTTTATCAACATTTTGAATTACCTTAATCTAGTAACTTTCGATTTACATCTAATGATGGATTCGCTGTATTCTAAAGAATGTTCTACTTCAGTTTCTAATTCTTGCACAGTACTTTGAGCATTAATAACTTCATCATATTTTAACAAACTAGTTTCTCTCTCGATTAACACTGAAAGCGATTCCTGCAACAGTTCTACATTTGGATTTTCATTTTGTAAATCGTTTCCAATTTTCTTAATTTACTTTGTGACGCTGGCTCAAACCGACCTCTAATTTTTCTATTTCGTTCAACAGTTTGTTTGAGACTCATTTTAATATGCAGAGACAAATAACATGCAAATAGAAATTATATCACTCACCTCGTTGGCCGATGGCATCAGAAATATGCTGTAAAAACTTAATTTGTTGACTCGTAACATTGGTGATATTTTTTAATGTCGTTTTGCGATGAATAAAGACACTTATTTTCTTCTTCTACTTTATGAAGCAAAATTTATTTACAAATATTTGCAGATTTATTGGAGTTACATAATAGCTGGTTTAACACCACACCTCGACATGACCACACCTATCCACTCTCTCAGCACTTCTTGATACTATTGTTATTATTCAGACATGCAGCGGAGAATTCCTACTCCTGTCTTTCAAGATTCCTGACTGAATCCCGCATTGGGCCTGACGTCTGAGGAAGTCCGTAAATAGTATTCTCCAGATGAGATATAAGCTGAGGTGGGAAAAACTTGCTTCCTGCCCATTGCTTCCTGCGAGAAAATGCCGAGACTGGATGGAGCTGTAGAAGGGGCTGCGGTCAGGCACTGTTTAGCTGGTCACTTGTGCTAAAGCAGTTAATCTAATGTCATGAAGATACGTGGCTTGCCAACTACTGCACTGATTGAAAAGATCTGCACATAATTTAAAATAATATGAAATATTCAGAAATTGGTATATACATTATTTACATGGTGAATAGAACTTTTTATTAACTATATATAGAGAAATGCAGCGCCGTCTATACCTTTTTCTACACAAGTCATGCAAATTACAAAAATTATGCAAGATATACAATTTATACAATGTTACAAAGTAAACGATAAAATACTTATAATGTAAGGATTTTACGTTCACTAACGTTTATTTTATTTTAAAACTTTACTATCATCTCTTATTTTCCACTTCCGACCAGAATTAATGCGTGAATATGTTTATGCAAATTGTACTTGCTAACGCTTAAGTATTTAAGTTGCGGCATTTTGCCAAGAGCAGAAGGAAGGAGAGAGAGCCCCCTTGCTACGAGTCTCCACGCGAGTTTGCCATCAGTTACTGTCCGCCGTCAAGGCCGGAGGTTAACCCTCTTGAAATTGTAATTTTCCGCAGTTTTAGTACTACACACGTAGTAATTTAAAAGGCCAGTCTTAGTGCTAGTCATCTGTGTAAAATGTTAAAAGTTAGATCTTATTTAAGTTTTAGTTAGTAGTCTTATATTCTTTTACGTTCAGGCCACAAGTGGTTGGTCTTTCTGTCCCGAAGTAAGGGAACGTCTGTAAAATCGAAAAGCAAATAAAGGGGAATTCTAAACATTCTTATCTTTGTTGTATCTTCTACACACGCTCGAACATAGCTTTTAGTAAGCTCCCTGCTTCAACTCAGGACTCCCGTTATGTTTGCGAAAACAAGTCCAAGAAACACAAGTCCTGATAACGGCGCCCGAAGGAAAAGACCCATGGCCGACTTTCAAGAGGAAGTTGACGAACCCGTGGTATCGGAACAAAATTCAGAAATACCAGCTGCCACCCTAGAAGGATTCATGTACATCGTCCAGACCAGGCGCGCATCAATGAAGCCAGCAGCGAGCTTCGATGGGAATTCAGCGGTGAATAACCTTTTGGAAAAATTAGATGACCATACTATGCTCTATCCAGTCTACGAGTTCCAGAAAGTGACTTTGGCTACTAGCGTGTTGAGGGGTCAAGCGCTTAGTTGGTTCAAGTACATCGGAAAAACTCTCTTGGGCCAACGGAAAGTTCTACCTAGACTTACGAAAATTTCAAGACCTGTTTAGTAAAGGCCTTTCCAGTTGTAAGAAATCGTGTGAAAGTAGAACCGAAACTCTTCAGCACATATCAGCAAAAAATTGAGGAACTCTCAAGCTTCACTTTAAGAAGATTACAATTATTTAAGCTTTTGTATGGAAGCTGGCCGGATCCTGAAATCATACAAGGTATTTTACCTAGGTTACTTCTCCAGGTATAAGACTTTATCGAATTAAGGAATCCGACGACTTTGGAAAAGTTATTTGAGCTCGGAATTCAGTTTGAAAGCAGAAGAACGGTGGACATTCAAAGAAGACGCCAGTACGAGCAACGAAGCCAATTTGGTGCGCCAAGCCCACAGCAGAGGCAAGACCGCGGCTACGGTAGCAAGTCGAATCAATAGTCAAAGAAACCTGAATATTCAAAAACAACCAGCGAATGTCGACAGTTCAACAGTAAGCCAGACAAAAAGTTTGAAGGCCAGCGGAAAGGCACGGAAAAGAAGAAAGATTTAAACTAAAACGGATTTCTGCTGACAGTAGAGTGTGGAGCTCAGTGTAGCTTTCTGGCAGAAGAATGTTTTTAAAAATATTTTCGTCGGTATAAAATCTACAGTTCGGATAATACGACGTTTATAGCAGCCCAGGGGGAAAAATGCAAATGTATAGGTAAAGTACCACTGTATATCCGCATTAAGGATGAGCAGGTAAAAATTATGTTCCTTATTGTAAGAAATCTTCAAGCAAATGTAATATTGGGAATAGATTTTCTTTCATCGTCCGAAGCAACACTAGATTTCAGTCAAGCATTTCTTAAGCTAAGAATGAAACCGGTGCCTAAAGGAAAAGCAGATCCCCTCCCCCACAGTGAACTTCGAACATCTGCCAACTGAAGAGCAAGACAAACTACGCCAAATGGTACGTGAATTTTCTACTATGTTCAGTGATATTCCCGGATTCAAGCAAGTGACTAACCATGAAATAAATACGGGAGATTCACAGCCAGTTCGCCACAAGACTTACCGCTATGACAAGCCTAAAGAAAAAATTATAGAATGGCATATTAAAGATATGCTAAGTAAAACGATTATCACACCCATTTCCAGTAGTTATGCGAGCCCGGTTGTTTTATGTAAGAAGAATAATGATTATCCGGTTACACACCCCAAAAGGTGGTATTTTCCAATAGATTACCGCAAACTAAATAACCTTACTAAGTATCTGGTTTATCCATTACCCATTATTGAGGAAATCTTTCGAAACATAACTTCCACTAGATACATGACTGCACTTGATTTAACGTCGGTTTATTTTAAAATCGGCGTAAAGCCTGAAGACTTACATAAAACGGCGTTTATATCTAAGTCTGGCGTTTATGCATTTTTGCATATGCTGTTTGGCCTGTTAGGTGCGCCAGCAACATTTCAACGTTGTATGGACATTGTTTTAAGACCCGTCCTCGGGAAAAGTACTTTTATTTATTTGGATGATTTTATTGTTACTAGTGATAATTTAGAACAACACATTAAAGACTTAAAAGAAGTATTTTCATTGTTAAATGAGGCCGGTCTAAAAGTTAATGCTAAAAAGTGCAAATTTGCGGTAAAGGAATTACGTTATTTCGGGTATAAAATTTCCCAGAAAGGCATCGAAACCGGCAAATCAAAAATAATAGCAATTCAGAATTATCCGCCGCCTAATACGGCGAAGAAACTAGCTTTTTTCTAGGGCTCTGATCATACTATAGGTTCTTTATAAAGGATTTGGCCATCATTGCCGAACGCTATTAAATTTAAAAAGAAAGAAAAATATCTTAATAATTAAAAAAAAAAGAAGGCAAGATTTTCGTGGACAGCGAAGCTAACACAGCTTTTGAAAAATTAAAACAAGTGTTAACACAAGCCCCTGTTTTGAAATTTCCAGAAGATGATAAAAATTTAGAAATCGCAGCCGATGCCTCGGACTTTGCCGTAGGGGCAGTTCTTTCCCAAAATGGGCACCCCGTGGTATTCTTTAATCGTACTTTAAATGATACTCAAAGAAATTATTTAGCGACAGAAAGGGAAACACTTGCAGTTCTGTTAGCAGCACAGAAGTTCAGGGTCTATTTTGGAAGTTCTCCAGTAAAGGTCTACTTTGATCATGCGGCGGTCACTAGATTATATTCAGGAAAGAATCTATCGCCGAGATTAATAACATGGGCTCTTAAATTATAAGACTATACTTTGATAATTAAACACACGCCTGGAAAGGAAAATGTCGTAGCAGATACCCTGTCAAGAATCAAGATAGATGAAGAAGGGAATAGTGTTTAAGTGGCAATGCTCACATCCCAGATGATACATTTCCGTAAGACCGTAATAAAGGAACTGTGCAAGGATCCGGAATTTAAAAATATATATGATTATTTAAGAGATCCTGAAAACTTTAGCCACCAAGATATTGTGGCGATAAGAAATAGGGCGGTCCATTACGAACTGATAGATGGTCTATTATTTTATACGAAAACTACGAATAATAACAATGAAATACGACCAGCTAATCTTAGATTAAATATATTACATGAATTGCACGATTCGCCCCTGGCAGCTTTTGGTGGTATTCGAAAAACCATTCAACGCGTGCGCGAAGCAGTTTATTTTCCTGAACTGCAAAAGTTAACAAGGGCGTATGTCCAGTCTTGCCTAACATACCAGCTAGTTGATTGTTATTTTCCGCCCGGCCGGGTTTTTAAATGGCATTAAATCAGAATTTCCAAATGAAATAATTGGCGTCGATTTATTGGGCCCTTTCCCGAAAAGTCAGTTAAATAAACGTCGGTATCTCCTTGTTATGGTTGACCATTTTAGTAAATGGACTTAGATTGTTCCCCTAAAACGAGCCTCTGCGAAATTAGTTACTGATTCTATTTTAAATAAATATATTTTAAAATACGGGGCGCCCCTAAAAGTTAAATCAGATAATGTTACTCAGTTTATAAGCAATATTTTTGAAAACAAGTGTCAAAAACTGGGTATACGTTATTTAAAAATGGTCCCGTATCGGCCGCAATCAAATATAGCGGAACGGGTCAACAGAAACATAGTTAAACTTTTTCATAGTTATGCTAAAAATTTTCATAAAAGTTGGGACATCTGTGTCAATGAATTAGCTTTTGCCCTTAGGGCCGCCAAACACGACACGACAGGCAAAACTCTTGCTGAGTTACTTTTAGGCAGGAAGATTATAACACCACTGGACAAATTGTTTTATGTTCAAAAAAGGGCCCCTGAATTCCAAATTGCGGATATACAACAACAACAACGAGCGCCAGAGTCAGTCAGATACGAACGAGAAAAGAAAAGCCCCCGATGGAACACCAGAGATAAGAAAAAAAGGAAGATATTCCTTCGATCAGAAAAGAGAGGGCATGACCGGCTCCAACAGGAGGAAGCGGGAAATTCTACCGGTACGAAGAAGGCGAGAAGAAATGGCCGCAGTCATGGCACCGATGGGAAAAGAAATATTGAACCCTCACAAAGGATTCTACGCAGTAAATGTCCACGAATTTACTCGGGGAAGCCAGCTGCAGACTCAAGGCAACAAAAGTTGGAACAGCAAACCGCCAGATCTCGACAACAACCGATGAGAACCAAGGACAGCACTTATTAAGCGACTCAGATATCAACCAACGGAGAGGAAGAAGTTTTTCAAGAGCCCTCAAGCACGCCCAAAAAGGAAACGGACTGAGGAGGAAACTGAGGGTCGAACCCGGACAAGGCGTAGGATCAATCAAACCATGGTCTTTGCTACCTTCCAGGAGTGGGCGGCTAAACGGATGTCTGAATATAAAAAAGATAAGTAAAACTTTATGTTACTTTGAAACTTTAAATTAATTTTCGTTCTTACTGGAAGTGGCAGAATTTAAGAAGTTTTACCTCATGTGAGGTCTACCTTTATCGCCAAAAAGGCGAGAAATGAGTTTTACCTATTTGTTGCCATGTTTTTCAACTACTCACGAGTAATCTAAATATTATTATTGTATAATAGTAAAGTGTAAATACTTCAGTATTGTAAAAGATTTTGTAACTGTATAAGAAAAGTACCTTAAGAACATTCTAAAACTATTGTATAAAGCTTGAATTCTGTTAAGAAAAGACATTTTAATCTAAAGGACTTGTGAAATCTACTTGTTAAATGTAAAAGAAACAGCACTTGCTTTCAGTAGGAGAAAGTGAACTGTATGTTTTCAAATGTGTAGAACTAATGGGATGTTAATGTGTTCTTATGTACATGTGAACTGTTCCGTTAAAATTTAAGTACAATGATGTGTTAAATGTGAAAGCATTATATGAATGTAAAAGTTTAAAACCGCTGAGTTAAAAGAATGTGACTGCATAAATTCAACTTAACGCATGGTGAATATGTGCTGAATTTGGAATGAATGAATTTAGGCTGTCTGACGCTACACTGCAGAGTTAGCCACTTATTTTTATGGCGAAAGACTAATTTCGCAATAGGCTAATTTCAATTCGAAGTTAAATCCTTTCTAAAATCTGTCTATGAAGAAATCTATATCTATCATTGATTCGAAGAAACGTTAATTTAAATATTTATTTACACTATATACAGTTAAACAGTTAATAAATCATCACATGTAATTCTACAAAACAAAGGATAAGGCTTACTACGCCTTTCCCGTCTAGCATCTAACATCTAATTAATTTTTTCTACTTCAGGTGGGGGCGCTGCTATCGCTGTATGACATCATATTTCTCTACAATTTTAGAATAATACCTCAGGGTTCAGAGATGAATGTAAGGTGTGTTCTGAGGTCTTGTTGTGTTGAATTTTAACACATTAGTGTTTTGATTGTAGGCGGTAGTGTTGAACACTTGTACATAGACACGCCCGTGTTTGGTGTTTCTCTCTTTACAACACAGGTCAGAGAGCACGGGGAGAAAATTAAACAATGGTATGAATGAAATAAGAATGGAGTTTTAAAAGAAAAAAAAAACATATACGTGTTCATGTTACTTGCCATGCAAATTACTTGACAAATTGATTAAACTAGTTTTCCTTCCAGATCTATGGAAGGAACAAAAATTCCTTTTTTAGGTAATTAACAGATGAAGAATAATTGTCCCTGGAGAAAATATTGTAAAACTGCTTTTTACTTAATTTCTAGGTTAGGTAGTTGTAGTGAGGAGGTTTTGTGAAAGATTGGTCTCGCGTTAGAGTTTAGGTTTAAAAGTTTTCAACAAGGTCGTTTAGACCTTAGTTTCAAACTTATTAACTCTGGCGGGAAGTATGTAAGGATTTTAAGTTCCAAAAGTCTATTTTATTTTAAAACTTCACTATAGTTCGACCAGCTCATCCACGACCATGAGAGCAAACACGCATGCACTATTCGGACCGAATTATTCTCAAAATAGGGTGGAAGGATGGGGACTTTCTTTCCCTCCAGTATATCTCTTTCCGGAGAAGCGAAGACTTTCACGTCGCAGCTAGTAATAACCCCCTTTTTGGACGAGTTTATGTGTTTTGGCAGAATGCCAGTCAGGGTTGCGTTTGAGACGGTCGAACTATATCATCTCTTATTTTCCACTTCCGGCCAGAATTAACGCGTGAATATGTTTATGCAAATTGTACTTGCTAACGCTTAAGTATTTAAGTTGTGGCTTTTTGCCAAGAGTAGAAGGAAGGAGAGAGAGCCCTCTTGCTACGAGTCTTCACTCGAGCTTGCCATCAGTCACTGTCAGCCTATAAGGCCGGAGGTTAACATTCTTGAAAGTTAAAGACGTATTGTAGTTTTCCGCAGTTTTAGTACTACACACGTAGTAATTTAAAAGGCCAGTCTTAGTGCTAGTCATCTGTGTAAAATATTAAAAGTTAGCTCTTATTGAAGTTTTTGTTAATTAGTAGTCTTATATTCTTTTATGTTCAAGCTACAAAAGGTTGGTCTTTCTATCCCGAAGTACGGGAACGTTTGTAAAATCGAAAAGCAAATAAAGGGGAATTCTAAACATTCTTTTTTTTTGTTGTATCTTCTACACACGCACGAACATAGCTTTTAATACGCTTCCTGTTCCTACTCAGGACTTCCGTTATGTTTGCGAAAGCAACTAGAAGAAACACCAGTCCGGATAATAGGAGTTAGAATACATTTTTCAAATGATAAAAAAATTATATAAGTGAGGTACCATTAAAAAAGCAATATATTGTTGCGCGCGTACGGGTTCGTAACAGATTGAATGCACAACTCCGATAAAAGGTTAATAAAATTTATTCTTATCAAGAGAAATGTAACAAAACGCTGGATTTTTCTCAGAAATATCTGTACTAGTGCTTACAATATCACGCAGTAATAATCAGTAGTTATACTTTGAACTGCTAAAAACGTTAAATAGAATGTAAAGCACAGCACAGAGAAAGCTAATCCGATCACCAATAACAACAGCAGCTAACTAAACAACTGAGATGAGATGTTCTCTTGCTGGCTTTTTTTATAGCTTTAAATCAGTCTCGCGAGATAATTCTAGCATTTTAGGCTTCTCGAGGTTTCTGGAAACCAATAAGAGGATGGAATTACGGTTACGGCTAACATAGTAGACAATTACATTTATTCAAATTAAATGTAAATTGCTGTGATAAACTTTTATTCAAATGTTAAATGCACGTGCTTCTGTATTTTTACTTTTCCGGCGTAGCTTTCTCTTAAAATATGTCTAGTGCCGCCTTGCACTGGGAAATAAGACAATTTTAATTATAATTCTACTAAAAATATGTAATTAAATACAAAGTTCGTAAAGACAAAATATATTACTCTAAATATGAATATTTAAAAATGTTAAAAATATCTCTCAGAGTCCCTGAAACTGAATTGAAATACTAATACTTGATTTAGATAAATGTTTAGTTAGAATAGTATTACAAAGTACATAACTTGCATTTTTTAGAGTTATAATCTAAATTCTTAATCAAATAGAAGTTTTATGGCAAATTTTTGTCGCATTAAATTTATAAGCCAAGTTTTTTAATCTAATGTAAAACTAGTTTGTAAAAGTTTGTGAAGCTCATAATAAAGAAAACTTGGCATTAAGAATACTTGATTGTTGTTGAAGCTGCTTATGATCTTGTTCTGTAGATGACAGTGTTTAAGTATCTCCTGCAATTTCCTATTTGTAATTTTATTATTATACACATACTTACTGCTTATTTGAGCAAGTAAAGCTGGTTAGGTTTTTTTTAAGATGTGCGTTCTTTTTTTCTGTACAGTGGAATAGATAATGGTCCGTATTCCCTAATTCTTTCCAGTGACATCTATTTGTACTACTCAGTTCAAAACGAAAGAAATACGACAAAAATGGACCATGTCCTGACTAAAATTACATGAAACTGCGTGATAACATAACTTGTCTTACTGAAGTTTTAAGGAAGAAAGAATATTGCAATGAATTGTGTACTTAGATAGGTAATTTTAGTAGAATTACTAGTAAAACTGTTGTATTTCTTTTGTAACATGAAACTTCTAAAGAGTAGCTATGCCGGAAAAGTAAGACTACAGGAGCAAGTACATTTAACATTGAGTAAATGAGTATCTCGGAGATATCTCCAAGCTGAAAATAGTTTTGACGCATTAATTTGTAGCCAAATTTGGTGAGAAATTGCCAAAAGTCGACAAAATTTTCGACCATTTGGCAAACCATAATTCCACCCTCGTATTACTTTCCAGTAGTTTTGAGAAGCGGAAGGTATTGGAAATATCTCGGCGGCCGGTTGAAAACTATTTAAAGCCTAAGAGAGATCATCTGCCCTCCGTTACTTAGTTATTATTCTTGCGCGTGAACTGAAATATCCGAGTAAGCTTTCTCTTTAGATGCGCTTTGCACTGCGTTGAGTTTGACAATGCTAATAGTTTGAAATGCAACTACTGATTGTAATCTGTGATACTGTGAACATTTGTACGAGAATTTCTGTGGAAAATTCCCGAATTTTGCAGTGTTTCATTTGATTAAATAAATTTTATTAACATATCATCGGATATGTGTGCATTCAACATATTGTGTGCATTCAACATATACACATTTCGGTGTCAAAAGTGAGATTGAATGCCAGTGACAAGAGCGATGGAGAAGAAACTAAGGCAGCTCGTGACTGCCTTTGCTGCATTCCAAGAAAAGATGGGAGGGGCAGTCAAAGAAGAGATGAAAGCTGTTAAAAAGAGATGAAAGCGAGAAAAGAATCCGTTAAAGAAAAGATGGAGGCTGGTCAATAATCTGTTAAAGAAGAGATAAAAACCGTTCAAGAAAAGATGGAAATGGTCAGTAAAAGGTTAAAGCTGGTCAAGAGGAAATGAAACGAGAGACTATTACGAAACTCAATAGAAAACAACTTTGAGGCTATGAAAGGCAGAATAAACGCGGCTGAAAATAAATCCGGACAAACTGAAGAAAGGATTTTTTCTGCCACAAAACAAATAGAAGAGAAAGCTTCTGCCCTGCCATGGAACAACAAATCGATTACAGAGTTTCTGCTGTTACTAAAGAAGTTGGCACCTTAAAGAAATTCATAGCGACAGCAGGAAGCAATTCGGATGGTTTTAAATTTTTAACCATGCCTTCTCGGCCCTCTCTCAACCTATCCACATATGATGGTAAGACCTCCTGGAAAGTATATAAGATACAGTTTTCTATAGTTCCGGAAGCAAATGGATGGGATTCTCAAGCCAAGGCCTGCCATCTCCTCGCTTCTCTGAGAGCAGATGCAGCGGATGCCCTTCAGACTCTTCCCGAAAACCAAAGGCTAGACCTCGAAGCTCTGTCTGGCGCATTGAATCTGTGCTTTGGGGAAAAATGTTTAAAAGACTACAGCAGGCTTCACTTAAAATCCCGTCAACAGAAGCCCACGGAAACACTCCAGGAGCTCGCCACGGATGTTGAAAGGCTGTCTCACCTCGCCTTTTCGTAATCCCCGACAGAAACAAGGGAAATTTTCTACCTGCAGTACTTCATCGATGTCATCCGAGATGCGGAAATACAGAAGGCTCTACGAATCGCTACAAAATACGAATAACAACAAACTGAGTCTAAAGTGTTGGAACTGTGATACTGAAGGGCACGTACGAAGGAACTACAGAACACCCCAGGGCACTGAAAATAAAATAGATGATTTAACAAGACAAGTCAGTGCCTTGAGACGGAATAGGAGTGCCAAGAAAATAACCCTAAGTTCTGGAACAGGGGTGTTGAAAGACTCGTACGGAGGAATTGCGGAACACCACAGGGCACGGAAAATAAGACCATTCTCCAGCAATGGCGTAGAAAGCAAATTAGCGGCCATCTCGCGGATAGCAGTTTGAAACGTAATGAGAAGCCCCATTTAAAAAGGCTTCAGATTTCTGCAGTGAGTGGCGGCAGTAATGATCTCGTCATCATGGGTCATATCAATGGATTTCTCTGCAATATGACTATCAATACGGGAGCCAATGTTACTGTCATTTAGAAAGATTTAGTTCAACAGTGTAAAGTTAAACTCATTAGTATGCCATCTTATGTTACCCTCTAGAGATAAAATCGAGATTGATGGCAAATTAAATTTAAACATCACGTTTGAAAGTGCCGCCTACCATCCCATAGGTATGTGGCTGATATTACACATCAATGCATACTCAGATTGGACTTTCTAAGGAAATACAATTTTTACTTGGATTTTAAAAACAACAAACTGCATTCAGCCTCTGAGGACATAGCTATCCATCATAGTGATCACATGGAAAAGCCGATGCCCTGTCTATAAGAATTTGCTCAGAAAGCTACTTATTTTATTCCAAGATTGAAGCTAAACACGAGCTCTTGAATCCGGTCGCACGAGAAGTTACGACATTAACATTGGCTGATCGAGAGTAATGGATTGACAGGTGACAGATGACGGAGAACGGGGGGGGGGTGAACCTGACGTCTACCAGAGATAAGCAGGTGCATGCCCCTCGTCCTCCATTATCCAGCCCTTATCGAAGAATTTAAGGAGTTGGGTGAGAAACATGGCCTTACAGGGTTAGGTGGCTGTACCATGGCTACAGATTTGGGAAGGAAGAGATTTGGGAAGAAAGAGGGTGCAAGAAACATATTGCAAGGCAAGTATACATATCAGAGCACATAAAGCATAAAAGTAATACAATAAATAAACAATGCAATATAATGACAAAGAAGTAAGGAAAGACCAGCTGGAGGACGGCACATTAAACCCATAATTAAATGAAAGGAGTCTTCAAACAGAAAATCTAACTGGCAGGAAATTTCGATCCATAGTCCTACAACAAAACAATTTGGGGCTCTGTGAGACTCACTTCCTATTCGAAACGGCGTCTGGCACCGGAAATTCGAATCGCATGATGAAAATGATTTCCGATGGCAGCTGATGCTTCCAATATCCCAGACGTTCTTAAAGAACTATATAGCAGCCGTAGAAGATGCCACACCGGAATAATGAAAACTTTGCAGAGAGATCGAGAGCGCTTCTATTGGAGTAATGCAAAGGATGCTGTGCGAAAGAGGTACCAATCTGGCAATGACTATGCCGGTCGAAAAAGACAGAAGAAACGCAGCCGAGGGAAGCGGTAATGCCGAGGGAAGCTACATTGTAAGCTCCGCCTTACACGAACTGCTGATGGCAACAAATACATCCTCGTTGTCATAGATTACTTCACCAAGTGTGGGCTGAAGCGTATCCTATTCCTGATCAAGTGGCTGTCACAGTTAGCTCCTTACTATGGCCGTAGTACGTAGTGTACATAATGTAAATACACTCTTAAGTGCTCTAAGTGTAATATAATGTAGTATAAGACCATGGTCCTTTTTGTTTCTAAATTTGAACACATTTATATACTTAGTATTTGATTTGTTATTGCAATTATTATTTATGTTGTTTATTATTGTATTGTAATGTTTATTATTGCGCTAATGCCTTAGTTATAAGTATGGCTTCCTGTCCAGAAATTGTACTGCCCGGGACATGCAGTCCTTGGGAAGGGGACAATGTTACGAATTTTGTACTTAGGTAATTTTAGTAGAATTATAAGTAAACACTTGTACGAGAATTTGTGTGGAAAATTCCGGTATTTTGAAATGTTTCTTTTGCTTAAATAAATTTTACAATTAAGCAACAATATTCTAAGTTTATGTGGTTTTACACCAGTAATTAATTGTGATTTATTACTATCAGAGTGCGATTTTCGTGTTTGCCTTTAATTAAGAGTACGTGGTCTGATCTCTTTTTAATTACGTTTTGATTTGAATTCTTCTTTTCCTGATTTGTTTCGTGAATTCTCCGTTATCTTGTTCTTTTTGTTCATTCTCTTTGAATTCAGAACAGTTTACTTGATTCTCAGGATTTTGCGCAACAACACTAGAATTAATTTTAGAAAAAGCAATAAAAAGAAGGAGTGTTGCATTTTAATTATGAGAACTAGTGGAAGCCGTTAAACTTAATTACACTCACGTTTGTGAAAATTGCAACACCATGAAGGACTTACGCGAGTGAGCTGAATTTTCAGGAAATGCAAAGTAGCGCATGATATGCAAATGATTAGAATTGCAAATCCGTAGCGCATGCGTATGCTGAGCAGCGCCCTCTGAACGGCTGATGGATCCGAATAAATAGACGGCTGTAGCGAGGCGTGTATGGTTATCGGTGGTTATCTGCTAGTGGTAAACGTTAACTCAATCTGTACTTATGCCTCGTCGACGAAAGAGAGCGAGATTTGAACAACTTACAGAGTTTGAACGAGGGAGAATCATCGGCCTTCGTGAAGCTGGATTGTCGTATCGTGCAGTAGCCTCTCGTGTGCAGCGTAACAGCAGCACAGTGATGCGCGTTTGGAAGCAGTGGACGGACGAGTGTCGGACAACTCGGAAATCCGGGAGTGGACCCCGAAATGTGACGTCAGCTCGCGATGATAGACACCTGGTCCGCATGGCGCGGACGGACCGTACAGCTTCCTCTAGACAATTGGCAGCACTGTGGTCAATAGCTACAGGTGTTTCATTGTGTGCTTCATCAATTCGTAGACGTCTGCTGCAGTGTGGACTGCGCGCACGGACTCCTTTATACAGGATCCCCCTAACGCACGACCATCGCCGCCTGCGGCTACAATGGGCCAATCAGCATAGAGACTGGCGTGCTGATTGGCAGCATGTCGTGTTTTCTGACGAATCCCGCTTTAATTTGTGGTACCATGATGGCCGCATTCGTGTCAGACGCTATGCCGGTGAACGCCACCTTCCGGAGTGCATTATCGAACGCCACAGTGGACGAACACCCGGAGTTATGGTCTGGGGCGCCATAGCATATCATAGACGATCTCAATTGCTACGAATTGTGGGCAATCTGAACAGCAACCGGTATATCCGTGAAGTTCTACAGCCCGAAGCTGTTCCCTTCCTTCAAAGCTTGCCAGGCGCTGTATTTCAACAGGACAATGCCCGCCCTCATACTGCTCGGATTGTTAAATCCTTCTTTGCAGCGCAGCAGGTACAGCTTCTTCCTTGGCCTGCGTGTTCCCCGGATATGTCGCCAATTGAACATGTGTGGGATGTCACTGGTCGGCGTCTTGCTCGTGATCCTCGTCCTGTTGCGTCTGCAGACGAACTTTGGGTACGCGTACAAACGATATGGAATGCTCTTCCTCAGTCAGACATTCAAACTTTGTTTGACTCCATGCCACGTCGTGTAGCAGCACTTATTGCGGCGCGTGGTGGCCACACAAAATGCTGATTCTGATCTCTTGTTCTTGTTTGTTTGCTTTGAACATTTAATCATTTATTTGTACCACTACCACTCAACTGTGTATTAAATTGCATTCAATTATGACGATTCCTTCTTGGTGTTGCGATTTTCACAAACGTGAGTGTATAAAAACGTAAGTATTGTTTAAAGTATTAAAACAAATTTTTATTGCAATTAATCAATGCTAATTAAGTTAAATATTTAAAGTGAACACTGTTAATTTCAAAATTAATTTGGAATGTAATAGAAGTGTTTCTATTTTAATACTGTTTAAGGGAAAAATTACAATTATAACCTAACGGTAAATGGAAACTGTCAAAAAAGTTTTGAAACAACTAACATTCCAACCGTCAGTTGGAGATTCGACATATCTTGCCTGGACATAACTTTTCCTCTTATCCAAGAGTAAATTGCTTTACGTTACTTTTTAATGCTCTTGACATGTAATTTTTCTATGTACTGTTTTATTTTAATTAAATTTACTTTGTTAAATCTAAAGTTTACATGGCCTTCTGGTTATAAATTGGCAGCCCAACAATGAGTCCGAAGTCTTGAAAATTTAAAAATTATTACGGAAAGCCGAGTGCAGTTTTTTTTTCAAACGTTTCCGGCGTTAAAGGAAGAAAATCACCACCCTGGTGATATGGAAAACTTTGATTTTGCCAACCTGGTAATAAACAGCCACCCTGGCAGTGAAGGATTAATCCAGTGCCCTTGGTTTAGTGTAAAGCTGCTATGCAATAGGTATGAGAATTATTTTGTATAAAACTTCTATTCATTGTTATGGTTGTTGATATCCCGGTTTCATACAATCAAAGTGCCCTAAGTGTAATAAGTTAAAAGAAGAAATTAAAACTGTCGTCAATTGTGTAAAATTGTTGAATCATCCGATCAACTATCCAGTTCAATTTTTTAACTGTTTGTGGAGAAAAAGCAGCTTTTTGAGCTGATACAGGGGCATCGAATTCTATTGCAGGAAAAAGATTTTACAAATTGTTACGATATCGAGAATTTGGATTTAAAATTACACTCGAGACCGGAAATAATTTACCTGTTAACGAACCACCATATAGAATGACACCTGCGAAGAAAGAGTTGTTGAAAAAGGAGCTAGATTCCTTACTAGCTCAGGGTATCATTGAGGAAGGCGAATCACCCTATGCCAGTCCTGTTGTATTGGTCCCTAAACCTAATTGTTCCATCATACTGTGTATAGGTTATAGAAAATTAAACTTACAAACCGTTCCAGATACTTATCCATTACCAAGAATGGTTGATTTTCTAACAGAAGCCAAATCGACGAAATACATATCAACGATTTACCTAAATGCAGGTTATCATCAATTAAAGTTCATAAAGGAGATCAAGAGAAAATTGCCTTTGTGTGTCCATTTGGTACTTTCAAGTTTTCGCGAACGCCATTTGGGTTACGGAACGCCCCTGCAACTTTTCAACGACTTATTGATAAATTTAGATCAGGGTTAAAAGATGTTTTTGCATTGTCATACCTCGACGATATCATAGTGGTATCAGAAACTTTTGATAAACATTTATCAAATCTGAAAAATGTGTTTGAAAGACTTTCTATATTTAAATTCAATGTTAACAGGAGCAAATGCCATTTTGCTTGTGACAGAGTAAAGTATTTAGGTCACTAGATTATAGAAGACAGTATAGAAGTAGATGCCGAGAAAGTATCTTTCATTCAGAAAATTCCTAAACCGACATGCGTAAAGGAAGTTCAATCTTTTGTACAGACGTGTTCCTGGTTCCAAAGATATGCCCCTAATTTTTCTGAAGGTGCTAGGCCCCTTAGTGGATTAACCAAAAAGAATAAACAGTGGACATGAGGTAAAACCGAACAAAAAGCATTTGAAGAGTTGAAAAGAAGGTTGATTTCACCACCTGAGTTATATCAACCTGAGGGAACTAAACCGTTCATCATTAGGACAGATGCAAGTAATTATGCTTTAGGAGCAGTCCTTATCCAAGGAGAAAGCCCAGAAGAACATGGGATTGAGTATGCAAATCGATTGCTAAACTCAGCAGAAAGAAATTATTCAACTACCGAGAGAGAAGCTCTTGCCCTAGTTTGGGCTGTTGAGAAGTTCCACGGTTATATAGAAAACCAAGAAATAATAATTGCATCTGACCACCAATCTCTGAAATGGCTAATGAATATTAAATCACCATCTGGTCCTTTGGCTCGATGGGCCCTTCAAATCCAGTCATATCATCCAAAAATTGTACACACTCCAGGAAAATCCAGTGTTATAGCAGATCTCCTTTCTAGAACATCTTATGCAAATAATGATTTTGTTTGTGATTTAAATGCTGTTTCTATAGATTTACCATCCCGGAAATCTAAAGACATTCTTGAGGAACAAATTAAAGATGAATATGTAAGGAAGATTATAGACTGTTTTAAGAGTATCAAAAAAGATGAAAATTATGTAAATTGGACTAGTAGAGAATATCTCATGAATCAAGGAATTTCGTATCATTACTCGAGGCTCAGTTAGTTGTCCCTTGTCAAGAGCGACAAAGAGTCCTACAGCAGTATCACAATTCTCCACTGCAGGACATTGTAGAGCTAAAGGCACATACCATAAGATTGCCTCCAGGTATTACTTTCCTGATAGGAGAAAGTATATCTCAGCATACGTAAAACATCGTACTGAGGGCAAGCAGTATAAACCAAATAACCAGAATCCTGATAGGTTACTTAGAATATTTGTATATGCACAGAGGTTTGAAACACTTGCTATAGACCTTTTTGGCTCACTTCTAGAAACCCCAACTGGGAAAAAATGGATTTTTCTTATTGAAGACACCAGTACGAAATTGATAGAGCTTGGAAGATGCCGCAGCAAAAAATTGTGCAAAAATCTTCATTGAAGAAGGTTTACCCAGAAGGTTGATCAGTGATAACGGCATACAATTTGTTAGTGCGGTAATGTAGCAAACCTGTAACTTTCTTGGCATTAAACAAGAACTTATTCCTGTTTAACACTATCAAGCGAATCCCTCCGAATGAAAGAACAGAGATTTAAAACCGAAACTAGCCGTACCAGTCGGTCATGTTCATGATACTTGTGAAGAAAAAACTGCCCATGATTTTGTCAGGACTGAGTGTTCTGTGCGTAGTTTTGGCAAACATCTTCGTGAACAGCTGAAAAGTCTCTAAGTCCTGATCTGGAACAGGGAGCTGAATGCAGCTATGTTCTGGTTGTAGATACTGTGCTTACGAATAACTGCACTTGGAAGGGATTTAAAATCCTCTTTTATTAAATCAATATTATTTACAACCACTTCCCAACTTGGGAAAGATACAGAAAGTAAAGAACACACTTGGGTCTAAATGAACAATCAGATAAATTTAAACTAAAGCTAAATAGAAATTTGATTAATCTTTGCTCACAGAGCTAATCGCGGAGTTGGTCTCTAACTAAATGGTGCGTAGCAAGAATTACTAATACTAGCGCACTTTGATTTATTTCAATAAGCAATCACGTAGTAAGTACTATGGCTTATAATTTAGCTGCTAGCTGGTCAGGCGAACGTCGAACAGAATGACCGTGATCTGAGACTAAAAGCTCTCTCACACTGAGAGGTTTCTACCTCTGGTTTAAATAGTACTTGGCTCTACTTCAAATTAGCATAAGCTGAAAACGCGCGCTTCTTCTGAGGGGAAGTTGAAACTGAGAAGAGATAGAAAGATTTAAATTAAAATAAAACTTTGTTAGTTTAACTAAAACCTTACAATTTGTTTTGCCATGAATACAACAGTATGTGACACAACAGCTCATACCACTGCTTATTTGCATTTTGGAAGAGAACTTAGGACGACGGATGGCGTTAATCTCGATTTAAGAGCACTTATTGAAAACGACAACTTTGTTGCTGAAATTGCGCCGTATCTGAAGGAATTTGCTCGTTTGACACCTCAAATTAGGGAGCGTGTGGAACAAATACAAGGCAAAAGAAAGAAATACTTTGGTAAAAGACGTAAACAAGCTTACTATGAACCTGAATGTATAAAAGTATGGATAACTATACATCCAGTCAGTAAATTCATACACAAGAAAAATAAAAAGATTATGGCTAAACGCGAAGGTCCGTGTCTAGAGATTACTAACAGATCTCCCACATGATATGACATTGCAGATCCTGCTACTCCTGATTCAAATGTTAGGTACTTATCATATCATTACGATGAGACTCTACGAACACCCTCCATCGGAAGACCAAGGTCCCGTGACCCCCATAAGGAAAAGAGACAGACCTCGCAAAATTGAACTATCCAACACGGACGTTTTGCCGTGACGTCATCAGAGCCCGAGGAGGAGTTTATAACCTAACGGTAAATGGAAACAGTAAAAAAATTTTGAAACAAACTAACATCTCAATCGTTAGTTGGAGATTCGACAGATTTTTGCATGGACATAACTTTTCCTCTTATTCGAAAGCAAATTGCCTTATGTTACTTTTTATCACTTTTGACATGTAATTTTTCTATGCAGTGTTTTATTTTAATTAAATTTACTTCGTAAGGTTTACATGGCTCCTCTGGTTATACAATTTTAATATCAAAAACAATTGTTGAATCTTTAGTTTATAAATATTTTACAATTTAACTAATAATTTTCCAATGGTTGAAGCTAAATGTTTTAGATATGATTATAATGAATTGTTGTAAAACTAAATACGATCGTAGAAAAAAATTTTTTGAACTAAGCTTTGGGTTTAGTTGTTTATTTCTGTTCAATGAGTTTAATTTATTTTAAAATTATTATTATTAATGTTATTTTAACAATTTCATTTATATGTGAGAATGTTAATATTTTACTAGTATTATTTTTTGCACGTGAAAATAAAATTGTGTACACTGATTTTTTTTTGCATGAGGATTCAAAAATAGCTTATATAAATTAAAATAATAAATATTTATATTAAATATTATGAAAAATGATTATAATAGCGATACTTAAGTTTATTTTTAGTTAAATTTTTATATTACAAGAATGTAATGAAAATAATTATGAAAACTTTAATAACATTCCATTAACGCCGATTAAAAGAAACATACTTAGACGTTAGTCGGTTTTCCACTTGCTGAAGTATATATAAAAATTCAGTTTTTAAGATAAAAATAGGAACTCCAATAATTTGCTGGTGATTAGTACGATCAAGGTATGATCAAATTTCTGTCATCTTGCACTTTTTTAAGATATAAATTTTAGTCACTAAAATATTTTGTATACAAAAATAGACGATCTCTTAGAGAGTTCAAACATATGCAGCTAAACAACCTCTTTGCAAATGATACATTGCAAATAAGGTACCTGACTTTACACCTCGGGGTTTAAAAAATGATTTAAATCTAGGCATGTTTCGTTTTGAAAACGTACCCTTATGGCGCCGTGACTCATTGTCTCTCATTTCCTTGCATCTCATTGTAGCTAGAAGTAGTTAAAATTTAGTTCCTCTTTTTAAATACTCTGCGCATGTACAGTAGTACAGCTTTTTCACAATTTTTGCTCCTGATGAAGGGGGACCCGTTTTGCCCTCGAAATCGATTGGGACTTTACAAACTCTACGCCGGATACAAGGTTGTCGATTTGCCTGTTTTATTTTCAATGTATTTGTGGTTTAAATTTTTTTTATTTAAATTTATCTTGCTGATTAAAATTAAAATATTTTTTATACCAATACAAAGCAAGCAAAATTTTAACAATTAGTACTTTTTTCTCAAGATCAGTATTAAATTTTAGAATAATATTGGCTTTAATAGTGACTAATAACGAAAGCATATTTTAAGTATATTGTTTTCCTAGACGCTATCACAAAAGGCCAACATGGAGAGAAGCAGTTACCTAGATTGGTGTATTATGTCAATTTATAAGTTCAAGGTCTTTGAAAGTTAATCAGCTGCACAGGTGTTCGACCTACAAATAGATGATGCATCTGATAAAATAGAATTCAATTCTTTTAATAAGTAATAGGAAAGAAAGGGTTTTAAATATAAATCTTATTAATATTACTATACTCAGCCAGTAGTAGTTGTAATAGTTTAGTACGAAAGAAAAAAGAATAAATAATGAAATAAATGTAATTCTAATTGTAAGTAGACCTTGTAATAAGTTAAAATCAATCCTTTGCATTTTATAACCATTTACAAAGAATGCTGTTTAATAAAAATTAAATTAGTAATTCGGATATAAAATTAATTAGAAAAACCGGGGAAACACATTAATGTTTTTAAACATTGCTGCATGAAATATGTGTTAATTAATAAACGAGCTTTGGGCTCCGTTGTGTAGTAACGAATGATATCATATATCTAATTTTTTTGTTCTGAAAATGAGCAAACACGCAACGCATATATCCCACAAAATTATATTTTATGTTTTAATTGAGATGTCTGTCACTTCGAAATTAATTAGTTTAATTAAGAAGACTCAAATAAAAATTAAATTGTTTATTTTTCTTTTTCATAAAGAAATAATAATTTAACAGATAGTAATTAATAATTATTGCTTAAATTTAATAAACTGAATAAACTTTTTAATACTTAAACGTATCCCCTTTAAAAGATGCCAACACTCCGTTATTCTATCCTGCTATTTAGAAACTAAATAGAAAATGTGGTATCGCAACTTAATCTTATTATTGCATTTTAACAAGAAATTATCTTAAAGGAAGCGAAAATATTAAAAAAAGAAAAGGAAATCTGAAAGTTTTCAGATTTTATATTATGCCCAAACGAGCGTTTTTTTTTTTTTTCATTTACAGGCATATATACGTTTCGAGAGCATTTGGGTTAACGCCGCTTTGGGCTAAAGATATTTAAAAACATCATATCTTTAGAATCGGCGCGCTGGAAATAATAATATTTTGTTCCGCATAGCGCTGCCACTACTCGCTTTAAAACGGTTAAGGTTGTTAATAAAAATTCGTTAAAGGTTTACAAAATATGAAATAGGCAATAAAGGTCTTCCAGGTGCCCATATTCTGGTGGAAGACTTCGTTATTCAAAATTTGAACATCGTAGTCCGTTATTAACGTTATTCAAAATTTGAATAGCACTGTTGTTTATTCACTAAATATACACACATTCATTCAGATTCTTCATTATTTAATTTATTTAAATATAATATTTGGTAGGAATAATTTAAAAAGTGATACGCCGTTTATAGTGAACCGACGCAACATGGCGTTTCGAGACTAATAGCCCTTCTGGATTAATGACCCTTTGGGCTAAAAATTATATAAAAATGAAATATTGCTGAAACACTTTATAACATATAGACATTTGAAACATTTGAAAACATATAGACACTTTTATTCGCATGGAAATTTTTCGACTGAATGCAAAGCTTGTAAATTACGTGTTTGATAAAATGATTCGATTAACTATCCATGTATAGCTCTAGTCTTAAATTTTAGAAAACTTGTGTCCTATATAATGTTTAATAATAATATAAGTTTTAAAAAAAAGATAGTAAAGTAATTAACATGAATCTTCATTACTTAAATGTCTTGTGCAAGGTTAATTTCTAGCTACATTTATCTTTCATTTAAAACCAACAAATATGACTTCATTTATTTCTGCAAAAGAATACTGAAATAATTCTCATATTAGCTTTATAAAAATACATCTTTCTTACTTAGTTAAAGGTATGAATATCAGGAAACTCACAAAAGTAGTTTTATATTGTGAGAGTTATCCTGAATTATAGCATATCGTAACAAAATATAGTAATAAAAATATCCTGAATTGTAGCATATCGTAACAAATATTGAAACAAAATATCGTAACAAGACAAAGAGTCGAATATACAGTAGTACTGTTACTGTTTGAATAATTTCTGTGAGATGCAGTTTTTCTCACACTTAAATGCTAGGTACTTATGTAGTATGCCATTGAATGTTTACGTTGGATACCATCTAATCACCGAAGTTAGCAGAAATCCCACCAAAGTTGGAGGCAATCTTTCCTGTTCTTAATCGCGACAGTACGAAATTGTGGCTGCAGAATCGTGTCTGAAGTAGCTGAAGTCTCATTATTTGATAAACAATCAGTATTGGATCCACTTCGTTTTTGCCCTTCGTAGTAACGCCTTCCTCGATTTTATTTTATTAAGTCTTCCGATTTTACCGGAAACTCTGTTTTGAATGATATGAGTACAACAAACTTCCCGAAGGTTGATCATTCCAATCTATTCCTGTTTTTTTAACCATACCCAAATGACCATATTGTCAATTCACACTTTTTATGACGACATGAATCCAATATTTTTAAAAATAAATCACAGTTCATTTCTTTGTAAAGTCAAAAGGGAATGACACAATAAAAGACGTTCTTCTCGAATCACCAACGTTTTTAGATTAGCTAATATTGGTGTCGTGAATGTACTTGTGTTTTTGAAGCAGCAGTTAATCACTGCAAGCTAGATCTCTAAAATTAAGTAAAGGCCAAATATTTCAAAATATACTTGGAAGGACAATTTTGAAATCATGCCAGATAAAAATGAAAACAAGAAATACCTCCAGTAAGATTTATTAAATGCTTGTGACCAACTTCTTAAATGAACGGTACAGGTAAGAGAATTTATATATACCAGTAAATACATTCGTAACGGAACTTTGTATAGTTACCATTTACAAAAAACCTTTGTAATTGTAGATTTAACAATCTCCATTTCCTTGTTGCTTCAGAGAAGTTTTCTTTGCTAATCTGTATATATATAAGAGAAATACCACTGACTCATCCCGAGATCTCCGAAACTATACACCCGATTGACTTGAAATTTTGCATAGTTACTCATTCCACAATTTAGACGCGCATTAAGAACTTTTTTACGTAAATCCGGTCCAAAATGGAATTTTGTTATACCATCACAGGCGGAAAGTATACATTATAACTGACATTATTATTTATTAATGCTGCATTATAACAGTATTGTGCTTATCTCTCTCTATATAAGAGAAATACCGCTGATTCATCACGAGATCTCCGAAACTATACACCCGATTGATTCGGAATTTTACATAGTTACTCATTCCACGATGTACACGCACACTAAAAACGGATTTTAAGTAAATCCTGTCCGAAATGGATTTTTGTTATTCCTTCACAGGCGGACAGTACACATAACTGATATTATTATTTATTAATGCTACATAATAACAGCATTATGCTTATCTATCTATAAGAGAAATGCCACTGACTCATCACGATACCTCCGAAACTATACACCCGATTGACTTGAAATTTTGCATAGTTATTCATTCCCCGATTTAGACGCGCACTAAGAACAGATTTTACGTAAATCCGGTCCAAAATGGATTTTTGTTACACCATCACAGGCGGAAAGTATACATTATAACTGACATTATTATTTATTAATGCTGCATTATAAAAGTATTGTGCTTATCTCTCTATATATAAGGGAAGTACCACTGACTCATCACAAGATCTTCGAAACTACATACTCGATTGAGTTGAAATTTTGCATAATTACTCATTCTACGATGTAGACGCGCACTAAGGACGGATTTTACTTCAATCCTGTCCAAGATGGTCTTTCGATTTTTGTTATACCAACACAGGTCATTAATTCGTACTCAATAAGTGGTTGGTAACATACTCAATAAATTGTTGGTATACATATCGATAAACGGTTGGTATACATATCGAGTGCACTATGGCACACAGGAAAAGTATTGAGGCTCTTAACCGGACACTTCAGGACATCAGAGGGAGTAATTAACTGATGGGCGGATCGACTGTGCTTTTAGCTGATGACTTTACACAAACTTTGCCCGTTGTACTACGAGGGACACGCGCAGATGAAATTAAAGCCTGTTTAAAATCTTCAATTTTATGGCCAATTTCAATTATAGAAGTCTAATCGTCAAAAGTTAACATGAGGGTCTCTCTTGAGATAATGACTTGAGAGCAAAAGAATTTTCCGAGCTATTGATTGACATAGGAACGGAAATATTACACAGCAAGAAGGAAAGATAGTCATTACAAGTAACCTTTGTAATACTGTGGCAGGTTTGATTACTTAAACTGATAGAATATACCCATATATTGAACATGCCACACTAAATAGTTTATCGCGGTTAAAAGAAAGAGAAATTCTGTCTCCAACAAATGAATCAGCAGATAGAATTAAAGCCTGTATACTAGAGAAACTAACAACTGAATAGAGGAAGTATGAGTCTGTGGATACGTCACAGAAGTAGAAGATACTGTTCATTATCCTGTGGAATTTCTGCACACACTCAATCCACCAGGCATACCGCCTCATATTCTTTATCTAAAGATTGGTACGCCAATAATGCTGTTGCGTAATTTGAATCCTCCCAAATTATGTAACGGCAACAGACTCAAAGAGAAAACTGTGAGTAAAAACGCTATAGAAGCAACCATTTCCACAGGAAATTATGAGGGTGAAAACGTATTCATTCCGAGAATACCGCTAATTCCATTAGATTATCATTTTGAATTTAAGCGTTTGCAGTTTCCGGTTAGAGTTTCCTTTGCGATGACTATTAATAAAGCACAAGAGCAGAGTTTAAAATTAGCTGGTGTAGATTTACAAAATGAAAGTTTTTCTCATGGTTGGTTTTATGTGGAGTATCAAGAGTAATTTCATCTGAGGATCTAATCATTCTTCAACCAGAAAAACGTATGAAGAATGTTGTCTACAGAGAAGTTTTATAAATTTAAGTATATTATTTTAAAGTTTTATATATATTTAACTGTTGTCATAAGTTTCTGAAAATAAATGTTATTATTAAGAGAAATAAATTATTGTGATGAAAAATAAAAATGTTGTTGTTATTTATAAAAACTGCCATACATAAAAAATCAAGGACAAATAATTATAATTAATTAAAAAATTTGATTTAATAAATAAAAAATAAACAAACATTAAAAAAATTCTCAAAATATGTCCTTAGTTTTATGTTGTCTTCTGGCTACGTCTCTCTTAGCTGTTATTACGCTCGGCCATATCTTCAGCCCTTGCTAGGCTTCGCCGATTTCATTAATACTTAGGGGCCAATTAGTTAGATTCTGATAGCTTCGGCTATATCCTTTAAGAGCTTTAATAAAGCTAATTTTAGTTCAAATTATTAGTATTTTAAGTTCAAGCCTGAGTGGCGGCTTTATGTAAAGTTCCAAGTGGGAACTAATTGTAAATATACTGAGAAATAAAGGGTTATTAAACCCTCTTTCAGTCTTACGTATTCTGTTCACACACTTAAGCGATTATTCGCTTATTAGTGTTCGTGGGGTTCTCAGCTAGAACTTTAGATTTAAATAGTTGAACCTCATAAAGTAATGGGGACGCATCCCAATACGCAGTACCTCATATGTGATGGGGAAATTTATGTATAACAGATTCATTGACTAGCACTATATTTCCTGACTTTAAATTTAAAAAAAGTTACATTAATTATCAATTCAAATTTAGGCATTTCGTCCATAAAAAAGGTTCACAATCTGCCCAGCAAAGCGGGCGAGTATCAACTAATACTTTATATATGTAAAACCAAAATTTGAGCTTATTTTGTAGCCAAAATTAGGTTCAGAGAATGAGTTAAAGAAGAAAGGAACATTTAACTTCTTTTGCATATCTAAAATAAGCTAGATTAAGAGTTATTTGTCACCAAGTAGTACTTTTAACTAAGGAATAACTAAATAGTTCAAAGTTAATAAATCTACCATTTTCAACTCAGATACAGGTAGTGGAGATAAAAGCTGACGTGAAAATCTCTATTGATTTTGTTCGTGCCTCTTGAAATTCAGTGGATTGCATCTTACTCACAATTTATTTTTAGAAAACTGTATTTTCAAGTCAGTTCTAAACTGAAACCGAAACTGAGGATAAAGTTTCAGTACTTGGATTAAAACTATTTCCAAGAAACGATATTTTCAAGTGACTCCTAAACTGGAAACCGAATCTGAGGTTAAAATATGTAGATGCATTAAATTATTTTGCAGCAGGAGACGTAAAAAATGTGCAGTATCCTCGCCGGGGCTAGAACTTGGACTTCTCGAATACGCACCGGGTGTGCTACCATTACACCACGAAGGCATGCTGGAAGGAGAGAGAAAATACCTTATATTCTGCCCCCTTTTAAAGAGCGACTGGTGATTAGGGTACCCATTCGTCAAATCCTGGTGGTAATGAATTATTATACACCACCTTTTAGTTCGGGCGTCACTGTAGAGTTATTAAGTTTTTTTTTTGAAGCAAGAGTAAATGAAAAATGAGCTATGCCCTCGCCAGGATTCGAACTTGGACCTTTCGAATACGCGCCGAGCCTGCTTCTGTTAAACCATAAGACATGCTGGAAGGCATGCCTTGTGGCATATCTTGTGAGAAATGGTATACCTTGTGAGGCATGCTTTGTGAGAAAATACCTTATATACTCTCCCTTTTAAACAGCGACTGGATATTAGGAGACCCATTCGTCAAATCCTGGTGGTGATGGATTATTGTCTTAGTTCGGGTGCCACTGTAGACTAATTAGGTTTTTTTTTTTTTTGAACGGGAAGTAAATGAAAAATGAACAATGCTCTCACCAATACCGATACTGGAACTTACATACTTCTTTCTTTAAAGGGCGACTGGGGATTAGGGAACCCAATCACCAAATCCTGGCGGTGGCGAATTATTGTGCACAATCTTTTAGGCCGAGTACTACTGTAGAGTTCTTCTTCCTTTTAGTCCAAAGGGGAAATTTGCCCAGAAGGACTATTAATTTCGTTCTGGCATTTTGCGTTGATTCACTTTAAGTGTTGTTTCACTTTTCAAATTGTTGCCACCAAATATTATCGCCCTGTATTACATTTAAAGAAATTAAATAATGAAGAAGCTGCATAAACGTATAGATGTTTCTCGCATTGCGATAAAACGACGGTACCTAGAGCTATCAGATTTTGAATAACATGATCCTCCTGCGAATATGGGGATCTGGAAGCCCAAATTTGAAATTTGGAATCTGCTTTATTATCGATTTCCTTTTTTGTAAAACTCTAACGAATTTTTGATTAACACACACAAAGATTTCAAAGCGAGCAATGACAACGTTGTACAGAAAAAAATATTTTTATCTCCGTCACGCGAGACTGTGTATCGAAAGTTCTAAAGATATGCTCATTTAAAAATTATTTTGTGATATTGCTCTTGAACCGAATTTTATGGTTTAAGTACGAAGAACATGATATTTAATAAATAAAGGTTGTAGGTACATTAGGTTATTAGGAGATGTGAAAAATGAGCAATGCCGTCACCGGGACTCGGACCGCGGACCTCTGGAATACACGTCGAGCGTGCTGACCACTACACCACGAAGGCATGCCAAGAAGGCGGGAGATATACGTTATAACGTAACACACAAAATGCTAAAAAAAGTCCCTTTGGACGTAATTTAAAATCTGAAAGCTTTCAGAGGTTTTCTTTTTCTTTTCTTTTTTTTTTCTTTTCTTAAAGCATAGAAACTCAGTTAATGCAAATGAGAAAGAGTATTATTTAAGTTGATACTTCACCGACGTCGAGAGAGAGAGTCTGATTCCCTGACTAGCGCACGTTTGCCTTTGGCTAATTTCTCTCTTAGTTACTAAGCTCAGCCATACCTTAGGCCCTTGCTTGGCTTCGCCGATTTAATTAATACTTAGGGGCCAACTAGTTCGATTTCTGATAGCTTCGGCTATACCTTTCAAATAGCTTAGTTAAGCTAGTTTAGTTTAAATTATTATTATTTTAAGTTCAAGCCCGAGTGGAGGCTCTGTGTAAAGTTCCAAGTAGGAAATGATTGTAAATATACTGAAAAATAAAGAGGTGTAACCCCTTTCTAAGTCTTACGTGTTTTCTTCACACGCTTAAGCGATTATTCGCTTGTTGGTATTCGTGGGGTTCTAAGTTACAACTTTAGAATTAAATAAGTAAAACCCCATAACATATATATGTATATATAATCCTTTCTTTCAAATTCATCTACATATTCAAATATCCAATACATGACAACAGGGCAGTTATTATGAGGTTTTTATAGACTAACATTATAACAGTCTACAATAAATTAATTCCTTTAACTAATTATTTTCTGAAATTTTTTCTTACCCTAAGGAAAAAAAATGGAAAAATAATTTTAGATGAAAGGGTCAATATATATGTTTTGAAGTATTTCCCATAACTGTAAAAGTATTTTGAGAGAAAATTTTGTTTAAAAACTCAGGAGGAAAGCTTCTGAATCTGATCAAATTTTCGATGAAATACTTGTATGCATGCTTATCAAAAAAGCATGCTTTTCAAGATTATGTTACTTAGTTATCCATATGTGTGAAATATGAAAATGATTATAAAAAGATATAATTCTAAAAATTTTAGATTTTTAAAATTTTGAGATTTTTAGTTTTGATTCAGATATTTTTATAACGTATTTAAACATAGTTTTCCATGAAAATTAAAGGAAGTATAAAGTTATTTAAAATAATACTGATAAAAATATACTTAGGGTGTAAAGAGCCCAGAAAACTCTCCGAATAATTTCGAAAGTGAATTAGAGTTGAATTAACTTTAGATTCTAAAGCTAGTTTTGAATCAAATAAAGAAACCGAAAATTATGATTAAATTAAAAATATAAAATGTAGGTTTTTATCCTGAAATCTCAGCTTAGTGAGAGCTGTTTTATAGGAGAACTTTCTAAGCGAATATTATACAGAGTTAAACCATGAAAAAAAATATACGCAAACGTAAACGATAACACCGAAATTTAAATTGAGGACGAAATACCAATGATTTCGAATTTCATTCATTTGTATAGTTAAAAGCTAAGAAAATAATGGTCAAGGGAAGCATCATCTTTTCTCCGCTGATTGATATGCAAAACTAAGTCACGTGGAAGATTCCTAAGAAAATATCATGAAATAAGCTATTATTAGCCAAATCTATCATAAAGCGACAAAATGGGAAACGTATATAGCATGCAACAAAATTTATTTCAGAATTTTAATCCAACGTTACTTCTAATTATATATCATTCGTTAAGTAGCCTTAATTATTTTCAGTAACTTAAACTATATTTTTTTTACATAACTTAACTTCTAAGTTACGATTATTTAAGATTTCATCATTTCTTTTCTTAATTCTTTAGTATGCAAGTGAGAGTAATTATGAAAACAGTGGTTATTATAAATATATAACAATAATAGTAGGTTTTAAGTAAATAAAACTCAATCAGACATAATAAAAGTAAAGCCATACATGTGGGTAAAAAAGCGCTTCAGATTATAACAGCATTATCACATTCTTTTCTGTTAAATCTCAGAGATAACTTTTCTGTTAAATCTCAGAGACACTGCAAAATAGCCATATGATTTCAAAGATATTAAATGTTTACTATAAAAGCTTCTTTACCACATATTATGAACATAAGTAAACTGTTTTCTTTTAATTTAACGATATCAATCAAAATACATACAATAATAAAACTTTAACAACGTAACATAAAATAGTTAATTATAACCATAAAAATGTTAGTGTTTGTTTAATTGCAGCAATTCATTAAATGCATAAACTCTAACTGAATACTTTCCATTTGAAAAGTGTAATATTAATCGAAGGCTATGTAACTGTAAACCCTTAACAATGTATACTCAATTATTCACAACTAAAAAGTTAAGTTTATCCATAATAAAAATTTATTTATATTCATCGTAGCAGTTGCGTAAATGCACAGACTCCATCTCAAAGTTAGAGCAATATTTTAAAAAGTAAACTTTATCAATGAAAGTTTTGACGATAAATTGCTTAGTAGAGCATTTCATTGTGAAATATTTAAGTTTCAGAAAATTAAAATAAGAATGATTCCTATTTTAATTTCAGTCACCTGAAACGTTCATGACAGTATCAGTTTAATATTTTGAGATTTTAATTTTACTTGCTTATTAAAAAAAATCCACAATTAATAATTATGGCGAAAGCATTTTATTTCAGTTTACATTTTGATAAATTAATTATAGAACTTTAAATATATATAATTTACCAAAACCATTGCTTAAATCAAAAACATTTTAAACTTCGTTTTCTTTTTATCTAATTAATTCGACGCAACTAATTATTCTTCTTAATCTATATTAAAAAACTATTATAGCATCTAATAATATAATTTCAGGAAAAGAGATTATTTTACAGCCGTTTGAAGTTCTTTAACGGCATTTCGTTTACAACATTATTCACTCATTTACAATCAGCACAAAGGAAACAACATAATTTATCAAAATAACATCATTTCAAGTAAAAACTATTTTAAATTATATTTTTTTTTAGTTGCAAACGATACTTACCTCTGCTAACGCGCAAGGGCAATAATCCTCAACTTACAAAATGTCGCGCTGGTTTTATGAATAATACACAGTTACAGTTAGCAAACTTAACTCATCATAATTTTGCTAAATGTAAGTGGCATTAGGAGAATCATTAAGATTAACACATATCTATCGCTGTTGTTTAATTTGTCTGCAAACTGTGCTTATTGATGACAGTCCTATAAATACGTCTGTGTACTTTCTCTGCCAGTCTGTCGTCTCACACACTCAAGTGCCTTTTCAGTTGGTTCAAAGAATATGAAGTATGTGTTATTTATAAGCTGAGATATATTCTCTTTTATACGAAATGCTCACTAATATGGCAGGAAATAAGGTTCAGTTTGGAATAAAAAGAATATTGTATTAAGTTCATTCCCAGGAATGAACTTCTCTATGAAATAGTTGTAGAGTGAAAGTCATGTGAAAGTACCTACATTTAATGAACTTCAGGATTGTGCTTTATAATGATTTCAATAATGGTAAATGTAATTTCCGTGCAGCAAGTTACATTTGAATTATTTAATTTTTAGTTTAATTAGTTGACATTAAGAACTCTGTTTTTCAAATGATAAATTTGTAGAGTCATTAGGTTATTTGGAAGCAGGAGTCATGAAAAATAAGCATCGCCTTCGCCGGGAATCGAACCATGGACCTCTCGGTTACTCGTCGAGCATGCTAACCACTACACCACGAAGGCGGGAGAAATACCTTATATACTCCCCCTTTTAAAGGGCGACTGGGGATTAGGGGCCCAAATCGCCAAATCGTGGTGGTGGAGAATCAAGATCCAGAACCTTTTAGTTTGGGAGCCAGTTATTTCGATGCTGGAGAAGTGAAAAATGAGCAACGCTTTCGCCGGGAATCGAACCGCGGACCTCTCGGTTACGCGTCGAGCGTGCTGACCGCTACACCACTAAGGCATGCGAAGAAGGTGGGAGAAATACCTTGTAAATTTAACGAAGTAAAACTTAGAACTTTTTACACTGCATGCGATAAAATGTTTCGTATTATGTCAGCATATTAATTCAAATAAATTCGTACCTGCTTCCAAAATAATAAATAAAGTCAAATTTCAGTAGTGAAATAATTGCTAACATGTGATTTGCAAACAATTAGATTTGCACCGATTTCGGAAATAGGATTTTTTAAAATACAGAAAATGCATAAATTAATAGTGTTATAGATTATTTTCATTTTTAAATATTTTGTTGTAATATTTATAAAAAATATTTTAAGTATTAATTATTTTAACAAAATTTTGAACAATAATTTAGCATGTATTTTTAGTACTGATTAAATTTAATGATACAAAAGTATTTATATTAAATTTATGTTTTATTAGATGAATTTACCTTAGATTAATATATTTAAATGAAATAAAGTAATGAAACACTACAAAATAAATCTTATGCGGACTTCAGATTCTTGAAAGGGCAGATTTAGTCTCTTTTCATTCTAAAAGTAACGTTGATGGACTGCGAAAAAAATGCTAAAACGATTACTTCTAAAAGCGGTCAAATCACGACGTTTCAGTGACGTCGACAAATTGCCAAGATGCAACGGCAAATATTTTGCGTCTTCGCTGCGTTGTAAAGACGTCGTAAAAGTTACCACGACCACTTTGCAACCTCTCGGACCAGTTTGCAACGTCTTTGCTACGTCATGTGCTACTTGGAAATGCGAGGAACATGCATACACATTCTTCATTATTTAATTTCTTTAAATATAATACAGGGCTGCAATATTTGATGGCAACAGTTTGAAAAGGGAACCGACATTTTGTGTTTCGGACGCAAAATGCCGAAACAGAAAACAATAGTCCTTCAGAGACAAAGACCTTTTGGATTAATAATAAAAAGCATATTAATTTCAAAACTTTGAAGAGATTTTTTCCGTCAGTCCTGGCTGGTTTGCAAAACGATTGTAGTTCTTAATTTTACTTACATTCTGATCCAGTGAACTTCAGTTATGAACAATTATCTATATACATTCACATGGCAGTTTATCGTCTGCATCAGAAATAAGAATTTTCGAATAACTAAATATCAGCTAACCATTAGGAACTAATTAATTAAAAGTTAATATTAAAATAGTGTAAACTCGAATGTTAAAAGATTCTCAAATCTCTTGTCTTTTGAAACTCTCTAAATTTACGGAAAAAGGAAAGGAAATATCTCCTAAAATGTTTTTCCAGTGGCGGGGTTGTAGCTGTTTATAAGTGTTGGCCACTACAAAGGCGGAAATCGTTAGTTTCTTTATTATCGAGCCACCTAACAGGTGGGCCACCTTTGCCGCCTGCGAAAGGATGGTCAGATTACATCTATGCCTTCTCCGGTATTCGAACTCGGACCTTTAGTACGGCAGTCACAGCCAATAAGTACTTTTCCATCTGCGATTTGTATTGCCTAATATTAAAAGTTTTCAGTTAAAGCAAGTTTTGTAATATGTATTTAATGAGAAACAAACTTAAAAAGATATTTCTAAAAATATAGTTATAGTTACTGAAAGAATACGAACAAAATTTAATTAAAGAAGTATATAATTAGAACTCTTCCATATTGAGGTTTATTATTTCAGTATAATTTGGAAAAATTCTTTTGAGTAGCAGTTCAAATTTTTACCTATTTCCAAAATTTCTGTATACGTACGGGAAGGGATGGAGATTTAGTTTCTAGAATTATTATAGATAAACACTAAAGATGAAACCCTAAATTTTAGCCAAAAATTTAAGTCAGACATTTTCTGTTTTAAAGGATTGATTCTGGTATATTGGCTACTGAAACTGCAGTAATCCTGCTGTTTTTTAATGAATGCTTGTCATGTGTTTTTAATGACACTCAGTAAAACTAATTATTATTAAATTTTGAATTAAAACATTTAAGGGGTGGCTAGATTCCAGTTAAATTTTTCGTAATGAAAACAAGAAAAAAAATCGAGATTTTTGAATCCCCGTACCTTTTTTTTACATTAGTAGTTTCCGAGGATTTTGCATGCTATCCTTACAAATAACAAAAAAAAAATACAATTTGTGTTTCGGATTAAATTTTAAATGTGATCTTAGAAGCATGAGCCCAGTATCTTTCAAAAGTGTGTTGCAGGTTATAGGAAGAAAGGCATAGAATTTCGGTCCCCAACGTAAGTGAGTAAGCATACACGTATGTTTCCATGCCACGTGACGTAGATGTTTCAAAATACCCCGCAAACACGCCTTGCTTAATGAGTCCTTCCAGAGATTATTAGTATTTTTAGGTTGGTTCTAATTCCAATACTTCAGCTCATTACTGCATGTTCTTGGATTATCAGGCTACTATCATAGCAGTTTTATTTTTCCCCACTCTCGCAGGGCAATTAGCTAACAAAGTCAATTTCCCATTTGCAAATAAAAATAAAAAAAACGAAAGCATGATACCGTTGAATCCTTGTAAATGGAGATTCATTAAAGACAATCTAGCATGCACTTTGAAAAGAACCATGAGCATTTCTAGGTCACATAATTACGGTTGAAACCAATAATGAGGAAGTTGGTCTCACTTTTCGTAGTCCATCTTTTAAACAGTGATCAAGAAGGCTTTTTCTCTAGAGAGTAAAAAGAGTTCTTCTGATTCCTACCGCTTTAAAGAGAGCTGTGCTGATAGGCCATTGTAAATTAACCTTGTTAAAGGGAAGCATTTTCTACTTTTTAAGATAATTTTTAAAACGTTTTGGGTATTGAAAGTACTATAGAGATTAATACGAACTTTTACATCTTTGATGACTACGTTTCACTTTAGTACTTTTTAACTCTAAAACTACGTGGAACGAAAATATGTTAAATCAGCATTTGCAGAAAACGTGTATGAAAGAAAAGAAAATGGTGCTTAATTTGAATTTAGGCGAGAGGTATATTAAAAAATTACAGTAGAGTTATATTGACCCTTATATATGTTTATGGATATTTTTCATTAAATGAACACCGTCGTAAATATTTTGTAAACTTTTTTTTTTGTTTTCTCAAGATGTAAGTAAAATGTTTTTACTTGCAGTCACGTTATTAAAGTCTAAAAATTAAGGAGACATTGAATTAGTATTTAATCCTAAAGTAAGCCTTTATTTCAAGGCATAAATATATACAGTGCGGTTTGTATTTTATTTAAAGTTATATATTGAAATTGTTATACTTTACGTGAGATGTTTAATTAAAAAAATCTGACTTCTGAAATTTAAAAGTCCAAGAAAAATTACGGATGACGATGTATCAGAAAAAACGTTTTTGCTTAATCAGTCCTGAAAATGAATCAGATATTACACTGCTGGCCACCGTAAATGCAACACCCTGAAGGAAGCATGCAAATAACATGAAATTTACAGCATGCATCAGCGGAGGTGAGATATGCAAATGATTAGAATTTCATCGCAGACACACATAACGCGCGCCTGTGGCGGCGCTTCAAAACGCTGTTTAAAGCTTGCAGTTTTCGACGATTTCAAACTCGGCAATTGTGTTTTTCTCGTTGTTTTTTCAAAAAACGATCAATTACGCCTCGTAGTAAATAGCGATCATCGTTTGATCAAGTATCCGAGTTCGACAGAGGAAGGATAGTGGCCTACCGAGAGTGTGGATTATCTTTCAGGGAAATCGCTAGTCGTGTTGGACGAAACCAAACAACTGTAATGCGGATATGTGACCGTTGATGCAGAAGGGTACGACGGACTGACGTGTTCGATCTCATCCACATCAGTGCACCATTTCACGTGATGACGGGAACATTGTGCGCATGACAGTGAGGGATCGCTCAGTCACATCACGAACCATAGCACAGCACATTCAGTCTGTAATGCATCATCCAGTGTCTGCGCTTACCATTCGACACCGTTTACAGCAGAGTGGTCTGTCCACAAGACATCCATTGCTTCGTCTACCCTTGACACAGAGCCATAGATGTCTCCACCAATGGTGCGATGAAAGAAGGATGTGGACGGCAGAATGGAATGAAATTGTCTTTACTGTCGAGTCACGCTTCTGCCTGAAACACCACGATGGTCGGATTCGAGTCTGGAGACACCGTGGAGAGAGGATGCTGAGCAGCTGAGTTATGCACCGCAGCCCTGGTCCTGCATCGGGTATTATGGTTTGGGGTGGTATTGGATATCACTCTCGCACTATTCTAGTACGCATTGTCGGTACTTTAAACAGCCAGAGCTACATCTCCGAGGTATTGGAGCCAGTTGTCCTTCCTTACCTTCAGGGCTTGCCCACAGCCATATTTCAAAATGATAATTCGCAACCATACGTGGCACGCATTGTCCAAAGGTTCTTCGTCAATTGTCAGATTGAATTGCTTTCCTGACCGGCTCGCTCTCCAGATCTTTCGCCGATAGAAAACATGTGGTCCATGATTGCTGAACGATTGACCCAGATTACATTCCAAGCTGCCCCACTAGATCAACTTTGGCAACGTGTGGAAGTTGCTTGGTCTGCTGTATCCCATGTACCCCAAGAACACATCCAAAGTCTGTTTGAATCAATGCCGAGGCGTGTGGCAGCGGTGATCTCCAACAATGGCGGCTACTATGGCTACTGATTCTGGAAGGAACCACACTTCACAGAAGTCTATAAATTTAATCATTCGATACTTGGTCAACATATTATCTACTAAATAAATTTTGTTGCGCTATCTCTTGACTTTCTTGGTGTTGCAATTTGGGTGGCCTGCAGTGTACATCTGAAAGTGAATTCAAAGATACTTCGTCAAATAACGAATCTGGGAGAAGGAAATCAAGCCTTAATCATACAATACGGGATTATAAGGGAGAGAAAACGATATGATATCAGATGAAAAACACACATAAAAAATATAGCTTGCAACATGTTCGAATTAAATTTAGGCACTTGAAAAGTTAACAAAATTTTTAGTAGTGCGAGAAAGGACTTCAAACTATGGCAGAAAAGAACTTAATTAAAAATTTTTGTCCAGTTAAATGACTTGTATTTAATGGAAAAATTACCCATGGAGAAAACCACAAAAAGTTGCTTTCAGGCAATCCGTTCACTTCAGCAATGATTTGTAGACACTTCGAAATACCTGTGATCAGTGGTTTTGAGGTTTGGCAGCTGGTAAACTTGCAGTTCTGAAATTTATAATTCGACTTACTTCGTTTATTGAACTATTGTAAAATAGATTGCTGCTTTGACCATTTTACTGCACCTCATCTTACTAGATGTTCAATCCGTAGTCAACGCATTATACCGTAAAGTACAGAGCGTCAAAAGAGTCTTGGAGTACAGTAAGTTTACAGATATTTTCTGAAAGAATAATTAAGTATATAATTTAAATGGAATACTTTTATTACATGCCTGTCTTAGACCCGAACAAAACCGAAAAATCTTCAAATTAATTAAAAATAAAATATACACTACAAACGAGAAAGTAATAGTGAAAAATGTATTGAGGCATACAAATATATTAGAAACTTGTATAAATATTGTTCTAATAATGTATTGGCTCCCCTTTTCTTTTCTTGAAATCACCGACTCTTACCCTAGTGTGGATTTCATACGATTTTGATTGTGATTTGCTTCTATTATTTCCTATTATGTGATGCGTTTTCCTCCAAGTGCATTTCTGTTGAAAAGACTGTTTTTATTCATTTTGTCTTGAAAACAATTCCAAAAGATTGAAGTCTGGGCTAAACATAAGTGTTTTGACGCATGGGGATAGGTATATAAAGTTCACAGTTTGCAAATATGAGCACTATGTTTCGGATCTCTCGATAAAAGCTTTAATGCCTAAATATTCCCATTTTTATGTGCTTATTTAAAATTTTGTTTCCAGATTTTTTAATTTTAATTTTTTTTGTTATTCGAATATATAAAATTATAAATCTGATATTTGTAATATATAACATTTACACTCCGCAATCACTCATATAGCCCAAGACCATATGACTACCTCCATTATGTCTTTGTGAAGGAGTAAGATTCTTCATTTGAAGTTCAGTATTGCGTTTTTGCTACACCATATGCTTTTAATCACCCCCAAAATAGTAAATTTACTTTAATGTGCAAATAAAACCGAATTCTAAAAGTTCTGAGGCTTTTTTAATACAGGTCTTAGTGAATTATAATCATACTCTTCAATTCACATTATTGAGATTTTCTAGCTATTTGACCATAAACGTTTAAGAGTTTTTATAAATATTCAGCCATAAATTTTGAAGTTTCTCAAGATATTTACGTTTCTGCACCGCTAGATTTGCTAAATATTCGTTGGGTAAAAAGTCAGTCTGATTTCGCTGGTTTTATAATTATGAATAATATTTCAAACAACCGCTTTTTTTTGCGCTCACTGAATCTCCTTGAATGCCTTGTTCGAGGTTTGGTTAGTTTGGTTTTGATTTATTGAATTTTGGCAAAGCAAGCAAGGTCTATCCGCCTAAGGGAGGGCTGTCTTCGTGGAGGTCTTTCTAAGGGATACTGTCTCGTATACACTATTCGAGGTTTGCTTTCAAGCAAGTTTGTTTTACAGTATTTCAAAATTAAACCGAGCAATAAATTTTGTTTTAAATTCAAATGTTCAGGTATTTTCTTCTCAGATTTTTGATGATTCCAATGAAAAATATAAGTTGCATCAAAAGAAATCTCAATTTCTTCAAACTTGTTAACATATCTATGTTAAATCCATCTTAACAAAATAGCTTCTAAACTCCTACAACTTAATTTCTTTACTGCGATATTTTCTCGTATGTTAATTGAAATTTCATCTTATGTCTGTTTTTCTTATCGGGCTATTTATAGCTATTTCTCTTGTTGTAAGTGTTGCTATTTTTCTCAATAAATTTTTCCTGTTTAGCTGACCTAATTATTTAAAGAGATCTGATCTCTACAAACCTGTTGCACGCCACGTATGTAGACTGATCTGCGTTAAAAATTGCATAAAATCAATAATTAAAAAAATCTGAAAGCTTTCTGATGATATATTACGCCCAAAGGGGCGTTTTTTAAGGGTTTGTGTGTTACCGTTATTTACACTGCTCGTGCTCGACATTGAAAATGCAACACCAAGAAGGAGTGGTCAGAAAGTGACGAAATTTGGAAAAAAGGCAGGGACAGCAAGCAGCAATAAGTGATCTTCATTTCAAAATGATAGTTAAAATACAGAGCGAGAACGGCGTAGGATCAGTAGGATGTAGGACCACCGCGGACAGCGATGCTCGAAGAAACACATCTAGGCATAGAGTCGATAAGAGTGCGGATGGTGTTTTGAGGGATGGCTCTCTATTCCCTTTGAACCATTTTCCACAGTTCGTCTTCTGAACGAGGCAGGAGCAGAGTCTGCAAACAGCGTCTAATCACATCCCACACATGTTCGATTGGTGACAAGTCAAGAGAGTATGGTGGTGTCCTGTATACCTTGCAGAGCATGTTGGCGGATGCGAGCACTGTATGGTCGGGCGTTATCCTGTTGAAAAATTGCATTCGGCAGCCCCTGAAGGTAGGGGATTGCCACCGGCCGCAGTACATTATCCAAGTATCGTGATAGTGCCCTGAATGCGAGCTAGAGGTGACTTGGAATCGTAAACAATAGCGCCCAAACTATTATACCACGTTGTCGCGGTGGGGCGTTCCACAGTTACTACCGGATTAGATTTGTCTCCACGTCGACGCCACACACGTATGCGGCGACTGTCACTGAATAAACAGAAGCGTGACTCATCTGAGAACACAACGTTTCGCCATTCTGTCGTTCACATCGCTTCAGTCCGGCACCATTCTAAACATTGGCGTCTATGCTGTGGGGTCAATGGCAGTCTTCGTAACGGACGCCGTGAGTGCAGGACCCGTTCAACCAATCGACGGGAAATGGTTCTCGTCGACACATGAACATCCTGGGTATCATGCACATGCTGCAGAATCGCGGTACAAGTGACTTGCGGGACAGCCACAGCTTGTCGGCGGATGCGTCGATCCACGCGTGCTGACGTCACTCTGGCTGCACTTGCACCCCTCCTTCTTCCCACATTCCCTTGTTCCAACCATGTTGGCCATAGCCGATGCACCGTGCTCGCATCCATGTGGGTATCAGCTGCGATTTGACGTAAGGACCAACCCGCCCTTCTGAGTGCGATCACCATACTCCTCGTAAAATCATCTATCTGCTGGAAGTGCCTTTGTTGACGGCGGCCTGGCATTCTCTCCTATTACACGTACCCTCCGAGACAAAAACGAACTTTCTTCGATAATTCGTCTGGCAGAAATAACGACACGAATATTGCCCATTCTGCACGTTCCATCCCTTATATCTTATTTCATGTACGTCGGAGAGCTGCGCATTTCACATCATTCGCATAACTCAGTGACGTGCGTCTACGCTAAAATTTGCATAAATTTCTGACCACTCCTTGTTGGTGTTGCATTTTCAGTGTCGAGCAGTGTATTATATAGCATGTCCTTTGCACATGAACCACAAAATTTAGTTCAGCAGCAATATCGCAAAACAATTTTAAAATGAGCATATGTTTAGAATTTCTGATACACAGTCGCACTCGCTGGAGATAAAAGTGGTTTTTTTTTTCGTGCAATGTTGCCGTTGCTCACTTTAAAATCGTTGAGTTTGTAAATAAAAAAATTCGTTAAAGTTTTACAAAATCTGAAATAGATAATAAACAAATTCCTAATTTGGGCTTCCAGATTCCCATATTAGGGTGAAACGTACGTATTTCAAATTTTGATGGCTCTAGGTACTGTTGTTTTATCACAGTGCGAGAAACATATACACATACATGCAGATTCTTCATTATTTAATTTGTTTAAATATCACGGTGATAATATTTGTTAGCAACAATTTCAAAAGTTAAACGGATATTTATAGTGTAACAACGCAAAATGCCGTTTCGAAACTAAAAGTCCCTCTAGGCTACCGCCACTTTTGGGCTAAAAAATAAGTCATATAAGGAACGACTGCGCAAATAACATAAGTATTTCTTGAATTGGTCGTTATAGATTTATATTTCCATTTAAGATATGAATGAAATGAACTAGATTGTCTGACTATGATAGGTCCTGGCGATGTGATATCTTTTAAAAGAGTAAAAAATTCACATTCCTTCCTCCCCGTAATCTTCAAAGGAGAGTGTTCTAGTTAGTGGCATGTTTCTCATTGAACCGAAAATCTTCAATAAATGAATAAAGGAAAATCGGTATTCAGAAAATTTTCAAAATTATATCACTTAAGTTCCTTTCATTCACAGAAATGAACATCCAGTCAGGAGTCTTACGAAATTATATTTATTTCACTGTAAAGTTAAGGAAACATTTGAAAACAACTCTTTAAAACGCGTTCTGAAGCTTAGTATGAATAATATTTTAGCTTTTTTATATATGGCACCTAAAATCCTGGATAATTTTGGTAATATGCCTTTTTTCACTAATGTATTTACTTTTGAAACGCTTTTCAAATTGACACCGCGTAAACTTGAAGCAGGTTTACAATCAACTTTAAAAATATGCACTGCTTAGCAATGTTTTCTGAAATGCTGTGTATATACCCACAATTCTTTATTTACTCCATGAGTCATAATTAAGCCATAACAAATGTTTCTCTTCTAAAAATTGACAAAACAAAGTGAATGATGCTATATCACCTCCTTTCCCAAGCAAGGGAATTTTGTCTATGTAGTCTTAGTCAATTACTTTCTGTTAGCATTTTGGTACACATGATTTTCTTTTGTTTGTACTTTTTTATTCTCTAGTGCGAACTCTCATCTTTTAAATGTAAAGTATGTTTTTTTCCTTACTTTGTGGTCTTGAATTAAAAGCGTGATTAAATGAAACTAATCAAAATGAACATTAACTTAGATATCTGTATAGCACTTTAAACAAAGCATTTTAAATAAAAATAATGTATTGTGTAGTAAGGAATTTCAAAGGAGGAACACAAGTATCTGCAAAAATTGATAAGATATTTTATAATTTGATATTGGCTTATGATGCTTTGTTTATCAAACTAAATATGTCTATGTTTCTCACCATTTAAAAATGTAGAGCGTCATTTTAAACGTGGAAATTTTCTTCTTGTATAAAATTTTAAAGTATATTTTAAAAAGCTCTTTCAATATTCTTTACGCGATATTAACATCAATTGGCCTTTTATAAAAGATAGATCAAAGCTCCTAAATTTTAAACTAGAAATATGCGTATAATTTCTTTATAAAGAATCTCTTCAATGTAATATTTATTAGTATTTAATGCAGATTCTTCAATCCTCTCTGGTTGTATTATGATATACTGAAAGACAGAAGCAGCTTTAGTTAATGGCACAGATTTACTTCATATTTTACTCTGCAATTTTAATTATTAACCGCAGTTTTTTTTAAATCTGCTGATAATTGTCGTGGGGTATTATGTTAACGGCTTTTGTTATTAGCGTAGTTAATAGCCATACCCTCAAAGGGAAGTGGTAAATCACCTGTTTGTCATATTCCCGCAAGGGAAGATTGCTGTTTTTGCACCGTCCTGAGAGGAATTCGTCTAATTCAGGAATTCAGCCACAGTTATCCCTTTCTGTAGTTAATCCGAGTTAGGTATGCAGTTAAAGCCAGCTTTCGATTGGCTACGCTTAGAGGTCGGAATCTCTGATGGCTGGATTAGGTATTCGCTTCATTTTGTTTTGCATTCATCGAATTGCATTCACCCTTCCTAGTATTCCATAGTATTAAGGAAACGTATTTCTGATATAAAGCCACAAGAAAAGCCTTTCTCTAACAGCTCTTAAGTTAATGGGTTGGTTTGCAGATTATGATTTCGTAATGAAGCAGTTTTGCTCGTTTGAAAATACTAATGGTGATATATTTCTTACATATTTGTTACTCGAGATGTTTGACAGCAGATGGGAAAAAAGATATTACAAAGAATGAATCCTCAGATTTTTTTACTTCCTTGTACGAAGTAAAAAGGAAGTATTGTAATCGTGAAAAATTTAGGGTATCATATTTCAAAATAAAATATTCATTTTGACAGCTATCGAATGCAATTTAACGATGTTTTTGAGTGACATCTGTACATACCGACAGAATAAAGGACTCTTCTTCTCCAAACGAAACACAAAACTGATTTAAAATGGATTCTGAGGAGATGTTTTCGTGGCGTGTGTGCGTACGTACATACATATGTATCTTGCATAACTCAAAACGAGTAGCCTCAAAATGTTGCAATTTTGTATATAGAACTGCTATAGCATGTATATGCCTCTCCTATTTTAGTTGTAATCGGCCGCACCAAATATATATATATCCACTTTGTTACTCGGCTCAGTGAACTCAGTTTCTTTATTCTTATATGTTTGTAAATTGTGCATTTTTTGCTTTTAAAAGTGATTGAATTGTGTTCTTCTTATCTTCCGGTTGAGGTTTTTATGACTTTTAGCTAACCTGTATTTTATGACTGTAGAATTATCAACAATTTAAAATGAAATGCAAGAAAAAATGCGTATAATTTAATATTCCGTACAAGTCATGGGGTTTACACATCAGATTTTTTCTTAGATATAGATGTATCGCAGAAAGATAGGTCTTTCTAATAAATATTTACATTTTGTAGAGCATTCAATATTGTATTTGTTCTTGTGAAGCATTTTTTTAAAAATTTAAATTGGTTCCTTTAAAAAAGTATAAAACGCAAATATACTGGATAAATAATTTTCTGTTGTACATTTTTGAAGTTTCCAGTCGTAAAACAGTCATTATTAAAAATCGATATTCCAAGCAGCTAATTTGTTTCTCGGATAATACCTGAAAGTTAGGATACATGTTGGCTCATGGGAATATACTAACATCATAAATATGGATTTTTCACGATTTCTAGTCATGCAACAGTAATATTAGTAAATGCAATATTTTATTAATGAGCATTACATTACATAAAATAAAAGTGGCTATTTACTTGGCCACAATAAGAAATTCAGGGAAACTGATAAATTAATAACATAAAATAATAAAATAGGAATAAAGTTATCTTGTCTTTATGATCTATTTCGTTCCTGACAGCAGCTTGGGTTCCGAAAATGAAGGACAATTATTAATTTGAAATTTTTGTGGGTTCCACGGTTTTATTTCACAATTCAATGTGAGGAACCTTGTACACCGATAAGCGAATAATCGCTTGAGTCTGTGAACAGAGACGTAAAACTCAAGAAGGGTTCATTACACTTTATTTCTCAAAATAAGGATCAGCCATACACAGTCTGTTCCTATCTCAGAGAGTACAGCAAAGCCTTCACTTGGGTTTGAACTCAAATTAATTAGAATTAAAACTTAAGTAATGCTTAACTAAAAGATATAGCCGAAGTTATCAGGATTCTAAGTATTTGGCCTCTAAATCGCAATTAAGTAGGCGAAGCTGTCAACGGCCTAAAGTACGGCTGAGTATAGTAATACCTTAGAGACAGATTTAGCCCAAAAGCAAACGCACGCTAGTCAGAAACACTCTGGCTCTATAACGAAGCCAGTGAAGCATCGACTTAAAAACTACTCTTAGTCATTTGCATTAAACGCATTTCTGAAAATACATTCTGGTAGGAAATTTTAAGCTGAAGCTAGAAGAGATAAGAAAGGTGCATAAACTTAAAATAACTGTGATAAAATTAGGATAAACCTTGCATGTTTTTTCAAGAGGACTCTGACATAGCAATAATATGCTATTTGATGCTTGTTTTACGTTAACAAATACTTGACGTAAGTTATGTTTTGAAAAGCTGAATAGCTGCTTTTGAAGTTTCATTAAGCTCATGCATCGTGAAATCTGTCTAATACATATATGTTAAAAAAAAGAAATATTTTACTTTTGGAACGCAAAATAATTAATGATGTCACAATGGTACTCAGAAAATATTAACTTTTTTCAAGCAACGAGTGCATCATCGATGAACTCACAAAAGAATCTAAGTAACCAAACTAAAACAAAAATCTTGTTTATCTGTTATTTACCTTCTGATTCTATAAGAATCAGAAGAACCTGTAAAAATCATTTTCTTAGAGATCTGTAATTTTTGAGTCATTCTTTGTAAGTGTATGCGTAACACTTTTCTTTTGCAGCATATTATAAATGTATTGGATTTTTTAAGGTGTCTTGAAAAATGAGCCATGCTTGCCACGAAATCCAAACCGAGACTTGGTAATTGTCATTGAATGTACTCACTATTATATCAGAAGGAAATATTGAAAGGATGCTTTTAGTTCTTTACAACACACAATATGACAGCCTAAACCAAATTAAATAAAAATCGTATGCACAGAGAACTACAGCGGGAAGTCCAACATAACTTATGTTTACGCTTGTACAGAATATCGATATAAAGAAATGAAATAGGCAAATGAGTATTTTTCAGGACTAAGAACTGTTTTCCCCACGCTACATGTATGAAATGCAATCTATGCAGTCATTTAAAAAAAGGTGTAGGATTTTATGCTAATTAAACAGACACGCTTGTAGAGACATTAGGCTATTTAGTAGCAGGAGACATGAAAAATATGCAATTCCTTCGCCGGGAATCGAACCACGGACCTCTGAAATACCGGCTCAGTGTGCTGACCATTACACCACGAAGGCACGCTAAGAATGTGGGAGATATACCTTATATACTCCCCTTTTTAAAGGGCGACTAGGGTTTTAGGGGACCTAGTCGCCAAATCCTGGGTGTGGAGAGTCATCATCCACAACCCTTTTAGTTCGGGCGCCAGTGTAGAGACATTAGGCTATTTAGTAGCAGGAGACATGAAAAATATGCAATTCCTTCGCCGGGAATCGAACCACGGACCTCTGAAATACCGGCTCAGTGTGCTAGCCATTACACTACGAAGGCACGCTAAGAATGTGGGAGATATACCTTATACGCTTTGCAGTTAGTATTATCGCCAGCTTTAGCAACTTGCTAGCTAACGTTTGTAATATGCGACGCTAATTATCTTGAGTTGGCATATGTATTAGTCTATTTTGTGTGTAGTCTCAGACTATATTACCTACATTTCAATTTAACTTTATTTTATGCAAATTTAAATGTCTGTAAGAAGCGGACGTTCGTATGTTACACATGCAGTGAAGTTGTAGATAAATTTACGAACTGATAGTTGCATATATATATATATATAATATAAAATATCTAATCTATCTTTCAAATAATAAATTAATAATAGTCTTTTAACAGCTCCAGTCTTCTTTTTTGGTGACGTCGCGCTTTTCGTTATGTACCAGTTATCGTTTTGACATTACTACTCTCTCTCTCTTCTACTTCTTTTCGCTATGCCACCTAGGCGCTAGCCACGCAGGGTTTACTTTTCAAATTTCGTCCATTGTTTAAGAAGATGTAAAGTTGTATAAAATTATAGGGTGCATAGTGCACCCATAATGATAATGTGATGATGTGCATGATTATCAAGGAATAAAATTATGTGTGGAATTTACCGCCAAGTCTGTCTACAAGTGCCATCTTTCGAACTATGCAGTTAAGTCTCTCCAGCGCCAATCCCTTGTAACTTGCTTTCACCAAGTCATCTTATTACATATATATATATGTATACCAAACAATTAAAAAAAAACAAAAAAAGTATAGACATGCCTAGTACTTTCGCGCATTAAGCTGCTGAAAATTATCATTAAAGACATAAAGTAAGAAATTTAGAACTAATTTTTCACGAAGATTAAAAATTGAAATTCATAATTAAAAAATTTCAAATAATGTTACAAAGAATTTGAAAAATATTAAAACCAAAACTTTTCAATCAAGCAATACCCCAATTCAAAAAGTTGATGAAATAAAAAGAAAAATGAGAAAAACTGAAGGGGAATTCAATCAACTTTAATGCCACTTCGTCAGAGGGAGGAACATTGAAATCAATTAAAAGCTCTCTTCAACAAAAATCCTTACTTTTCTGTATCCATAATTAGCCGATGAGCCATTTTGATGTATTTTAATTATGATAGTTCATCCAAAAGTTCTGGCCCTTTCCCAAAGCAAGGAAAAAACAAAGTAAATTCTAATTACCTAAACATTTTTTACTCCATCCAGTTCTGTAGAAATTGGTAAACTTATAGGATACTGTTAGTAAGATTTAATAGAGAGTTATTGTTGAAATATAATTTAAGAAACACGCATAATTTTTAATAACAAATAAAAAGTTTATTTATTATTCCACAATTTTCCCTTCGTTTATTAAACAAAGGAAATAAATTTGAGAAAATATAGTTTCGATCATCGACCATTTTGTAACGTAGTTCTCCATTCTTTCAGATTCCATTATGACAAATCTGCCTCTGATTTATTTCAAATCAAAGATTCTTTTATGGCTAAAATTGTTCAAGAATGCTGCTTTTAATTATTAAAAATATTTTGGTACGAATATTTAAAAATTTTGAACAACAATATTTCGGTGAGTTGTCAGAGACAGAAATAAAAAATTGAGCACAATCACATAAAATGCAAGTTAGACCATTAGATTTCAGTTTAGAAGGGAACTCTTCAGCGTCTGAAATGCCACGTGCACTTATGAGAAAATTTCACCGAGTACTCTGGTGTAAAAGGTTTGCCGTAAAGTGTGAAGGGAGAACATGCATTCAGCAAACCACCTCTCTGAAATTAAGCGTTTAGTAGTATACTAAGAGGATCGAGTTTAAACAAAAAGGTACCAGAACTGGATTGTTATCACTTTCTTGTTTCCTGCAATAACGGTAGGATATAGTTATTGTAAATTATCCCATTTATCTGGCAATAGAATTAGAACAAGACCACGAACTTTATCGCAGAGAGGATCACAGAAGTGCGTTTATCATTTGCATGGGTTATATCTTATATAAGTATCTTGTAAGTAACAATACAACTTTGCAAATCTCCGTTCAAGTATTGAAGGAAAATCTCCAAGGGGACAAATCTAAGCGTCTCCTACCCTTCTTTATCCTAGCACCAAACTAGTAAAGAGAACTTTTGGCTCATTTTGTATTTTAAGTGCCCGCATGTCGCAAAAGCACTATTTAATTTTTAATGCAGAACATTTACAAAGATTTTAACATAGAACATTTACAAACATCTAAGCCTTCTCCATAATTCGAATCCAAGACAAATGATAAGCATCCAGGAGAGCTAACTACTGTACCAATCAGATACATCATAGAAAACGACTTTTGTATGCAGTTGCTGCTCTTGGTCGCGTTGATCAGGCTGTCTGCTAACTGATCCACTGCTTAAAAATGATTTTAAGTTCTTGGCGTAACACTTTGAGAAAATAATCAGAACTTCGTTTATGTTTGGTCCACCCTTGAGTCCACCAATTAATAGCCGTTTTTACCCTATTCTTAACTGACTCTTTTGAGTCATAAATAATGAATATTGATAATTTTCAGAAACCACATTAAATAGCACTGCACATCGGAATTCTAACATTGTAATTCATTCGTCCTTTGTGAAATACATTGTAATTCGTTTAATTTGCATATTACATAAGCAAAATCTAGTTTTCCTTTCATTTGCAGGTAATTAATATAGCAACTACACAAGGCAATCGATTGAAAAGCTTAATCACTAAACATATGTTTTCCTTTAATTTTAATTAGCAGCGCAGCATTGATCATAAATGAATAATCTTAGGTCTTGTCGACTGGCAATACATTCTGGTCTTTATATCGCACAAAATCGGTTACGTAAAACTTATGGCTTCCATTTGTTATGTCAAAAAGTGTAATAAATCTTCCATGCAATGTTTTTGATTTACATCTATTGACTACACGTGCTGTAATTAAAGTTAGTTGCCGCACAATAAGCTAAATACAAGACAGTAAAATATCATTAATGAAAGTTCTTTAAACAGAACGCGACAAAATTTGCTATACTTTCGAAATGTTAGGTACAAGTTATGAAAGAGTTTCAGTTGATAAAATCGAATCATATTTTAAAATATCCGGTAACTTTTCATTTTGAATCTGGCAGCTGAATATAATGAAGAGGAGTCCCAGTTTCAATCTAAAGAAGTGTCAGCAGGATTTTAATAACACGGACAAGTGCCCCGTTCTCTGGCACCCTTCCTTTCCGCTTCCAGCTGAAACGCGTGCTCGGACACGTGTCCTCCGCTTATGACGTCACTTGCATGTGACCAGATTACCACTGAAGTCCAAAAAATTACACGCTTTGTCGGAGAGAGTCAAAGGAATTTTCCCCATCCTTTTTATGAGTCTTTCTTTTTGTACTTACTAGCTTGTAAAACGCACTGTCGGTTAATGGCCATACACATTAAAATACAAAAGTAGAGGGAAGGGTTAACGTTTAATCGATGTATTTAAATTAGTTAAAAACTAACACATAAACTCATTTTCTGAAAACTTTTTCAGTGTTTCATAAAAGATATCCTGCAGCTTTAGGTTTTGAAAATAATATTAAAAATATTAGATCCCTTAAATTTAAATTACAAGAACATGGTTTTCTTTGCAATTACATTGCCTTCTTTCTATGCTAAAATTATTCAAAGAAAAAAAGACAAGGTGAAGCATTTTTTAAAAATAAAATGCGCCGATTTAAAGTTAATATCTTCTCGTTCAGCAAGAAAAATCCTAACCTAAAAGTGATTGGATAGCACTGAGACTACAAATAAAATCAACTGCTATAAAAATGACATGCAAATTTATGACATTTCTAAGAGCCGGAGATACAGAAAGTATCTAAAAGACGTTTGCATGAGTTTTTATATTAAGTTTCATTAGTTATTAACACAGATTTTTACACTTTTTTCGAGTGTAGAAATCTCTGTTGACAACAAATTGTATTAACAAATTATATTTTATTTTGCTTGATTGCTTGTCAGCAATCTTTGAATGCACTGTGCACTTTGATACAAACTGTTTAAAAATCAATGTTTATTTAAGAATGGATATAATAATAGAAGTTTTTAAGTTAACAATCCAATTATTTCTTAATTTGCGATTAGAAAAAGTGAAATTTATTTGAAGGGTTGCTGAAACGCTTATTTTAAGGCATAAAAAGCTTTATATAGAAGCAAACGTTGTTCAAAGAAATAACGAATTCAAAGTAAATGTGAACTTGAAGACCGTCAAAGTCCTTTAACGGTAATAAAAGTAACGAAATATCGTCATAAATACTAATATAACTGACTGCTGAATTTTTCCAAACTTTCATCAAAGCACGTGAAATATCTGTTAACGTAATGATGGTAAAAGTAGAAATATAATCTAATGGACGACTAGAAATTATTAAGAAGCTGAGAGTTTAAAATTTCTCGAAAGTCTATGATAAATTACAATTCTGAGTCACTGAACGTGATAATATTTGCTGATAAATTAATGCAAGGCCTTTAGTGAAGATAATGAATTTAAAATGTGTGGAAAACTAAAGAAAAAGAGAGCGCGCGCGAGAGAATTTTGGTATTCATGTATTCATGTTTTAAAACGTAAGAACTCCAAAAACTATTAAAAATGATAATAAATATTTATATTTCGGTGTGACGTAAAATTAAGTTTCCGATTATTTTTTGGACTATTATTTTGCATACTAATGTACATTAAACCAATAAAATTTAACATTAAACTCAAAACGATAATTTTTTTTTGTGTCTGTTGTAACCATATAATTTGGCTTTAGGATATTTTTTATTAAAGACATAAATGACCGATTACCTTTGTGAGACACTGTACGCACACGCACACAGAGGTATTCAAATTAGATCGTCACATCCATATAAAACGTTAAACACTTACCTTAGTTTTTTGCGCAGAATCTCAATACTTGTTCCTATGCGAAGCATCAGGTTTGCGAATAATGATTTAGGGATTCCGAACTTCAAGAATAGAAAAGGCATGTTAGAGTTTTATGCTGGGAAAATAATCAATATAAATCTACTGAAAATTTAAAAATTGCTTAATTTTTTATGATTGCTTTTTATGATGTGTTTGAAATTCTTTTAATTGTTTTTTTAAATACAGTTAATCATCAATAAGTCGAAATCAAGAAAAGAAATTGCGAGAAATTAAAACTTCGATTTAAAATTTAAAGTCAACTGTAATTCAATAATAAAAAAGATCAATTCATTGAAAATTTCTAATTACTGTAGTTTTAGTAACCAAATTTCTACTTTAAATGCAGTGGATTTTCAATTATATAAATTCGTAGTTAATGGTTTTCTTCAGTTAATCATATTTTCCATTTTCCAAAAAGGTAGATGAAAGTCTTCAAAAAAGTGAAATGACATCTTTAGGAAATAGTTAAAAATTTTCAGATTTCTTCATTCAAATTTTCAGATTTTTTCGAAGAAACTTTCCTAAAAACAAGATAGTTTAAAAATCCTGCTGCAGTTTCATTCGAAGTTTTCAAAACCAGTTAAGGAAGTTATATTATAATTACACATGAATTTTAAAGACAAATTTATATAATCACATCATATACAATGGCAGAAAATTCATTTTTTAACCCTCTTTCTTTGTACAGTATCATAATAATTAAAGGAACAGGGTTTCCAATGTTTACAATGAGGGAGAAATTTAAACACAAATGCTTACAGATACATTCTTTCTTTTCAGAAGGCCGTATAATTTGTCGTGGAGTTTCTTTCAGTTTTATACCTTTTGTCGAACAACACTGAGTAATTTCTTCATTAAAATTTTGTTTAACATTTCCTGATCTAAAAGCTGCATACAGATTGTTATGAAAATGAAATACAAGGTGAAATACTTAATTCTTTCTAAAATTTAATAAAATAATTTGAGGAGAGAAATCTTTGAATAAGGCACAGATTTTAATAATAGTTTCCTTTATAAGAAATGATTTATTCCTTTAAGCAAATTCTTTAAATTACATCATATAAATTCGTGTGTGCCTATAGATTTTATTGTGCATGCACACGCGCGAGCACACACACACACACACACACATATATGTGCACGTGTGTGTGTGTATAATCTAATCGGTTGTGCCTCCGGATATGACATATAACATTTGTCAGGTTTCTATGTTTATTAAACCATTGTCTTATTAATGTTATCTTTGCTATCACTTTTACATTCACTATTTTCCACCACGATGCAAATTAGTTAGAGTATATGAGAAGAGTTCTAAGCATTAAAAGAGAGTTTTGGGCAGCAACCGATGACCTTCTTAATATTTTCGCCCATTTTCTAGAGTTACCGACTTTAGCGTTCGTTAGCCATGTTTCGCTCTCGCCAAAAAGAACGCCTGAGCCAAAAATTGCAATATAATTTTACCTTCTAAATTTTCGTAATTTAATTATTTAAATTTTATGTTATGTTAAGTTAAGTGTTATGTTAAATTTTATGTTATCTCAGTTTAAATCTCGCAAGTAGGTAAGACTTTCGTTATAATAAATGAACTGTATATTTTGTTAAGTCTGAAGCTCCAGTAAAAGGTTTATTTCAAACCTACTGTCTACACATAGCCAGAATTCAGCCTTTTCAGAATTTAGCCAGTGCACTACGGCTACATATACATTTATAAGTATAATATGTTGCAATGATCAAAATTATCAATTGCATATATAATTTAAAGAGAGAAAACATTAAACGTGCGTTTAGTGCTATTAAATTTTTAGGCTTTTTAAATAGTTATAATTTAAGAAGTAAGTTAATGATCGTGCAAGACGTCGAAGGGCAACAATCTCGAAATTAACTATTCCCAGAGGGCTTGGAAGAATTTCGCTGCTTGGAAGATAATTAAGGTTCTTGTATGCCGCATAATGACAACATCTTCCAAATTGACTGAGTGGTAAATTTAACTTAATGGCACACAACATAATGTTTCAAATATTTTGTAAAGACTGTGTCAAAGGTATTAATTAGGCAATATCTTTCTTTCATTCAGTTTACTGATAATTTCGTACTAAGGAACGTTCACAATTTCTACATTTATCCCATATTAATGTGTCTTAACGTTTCTCGATTTAACGAGTAATATCGATAAATCATCTGCTTCGGATGAAATATCATTTTCAAATTTGAAAGAAATTAAAAATGTAAACTTTCATGAGAACATTTTGCAAAGGAAGGCAGTGTTAAAAAAACACAATTGCATTATTCGATGCTGCATTTCATCAGTATTTTTCATAGAAAAATTATATTTATGATAATAGTGTCTGAATCTATTCGCCAGTAAAAGAAATTCTACAAAGGTTTTGGCTCCGCCAATGAAATGATGCGTTATTATTTAATATGTTTAGGGAAGAAAGAAAAACAACTTTTCATCAGAAAAGAACACTATCACTTCTATTTAAATGAAAATTCGACCGTTCTCATCAGCGTTAACTTTAATTATAGAGCATAAAGAAATCCTTACGCAGCAGCAAGCATGAAGCCATAAATTTCTTTCCAGTGTTTAATGAAATAATGTAAATTACACGAAGAAAACATTGTTAACTCAAGCATTTTTTCATTCCATTATGCTATAAATAGCGCTCCTTGCGCTCGAAACGTGTCAAACTGAATTATGTCTTTGTCACTTCGAAAGGAGTGTGGATTACTGTAATGAGTTATTCATGTATGTCCAATGCGTGTCTGGCTTAACGTGTCATGAGTAATTGTAACGACAGGTTACATTTTTTTATGTTTCTAATTGAGTTCACAGTTCAGCAGAGAGAGAAATTAATTACTTTTCTAGTTATTTCAGATGGCTTAAAATGCGACCCAAGTTTACTGTTAATTGCTTAGAGGTGAATGGCAAAAGATGAAACATCGAAAGTTACAATTTCATTAAAATTGTCGACCGCTTCTAATGATATTGAATAGAAATTTAATAACATAAAACATACTCCAGACGAAATAATTGAGCTCTGATAGAAGCTGAATAATGCACAAATTGCTCAGTAGTATTGAAATATTATACAAGAAAGTCGAACCGGCTATGCCTATCACACAATTTCAACGAATGTGCTGAAGATATGCATTATTATTTTTACATTAAGTTACATTACATTGTTACTATACTAAGTTACATTACATGGTTACTATGTTAAGCTACATAATATTAAAATGTTCAGTTTCGTTTAGTAATGTTAGTTAAGGGGTATTTTATTAATAAAAAGTTATTTCATTATTTCGATAGTTCCCAGTAAGGTAATTGAATATTGATACTATAAAGAATTGTTGGGAAAACATATTCTAACATTTTCATTGGAAAATCAAGAATTTTATAAATACTTTTATCGTATGGAATTGAAGCTACTTCCCCCCCCCTACTTTTTTATTTTTAATTTTTTCAATCCACTTTAGAAGAATCTAAACCAACTAAAAATCATATCTTTATACAAAGTGAAATTTATATAATTCAATTCTTTCAATATATTTTGTTCTAGGAAATACTGAATGCAATTTCCTTCTTGTGATAATATAAAGCTGATTGATACATGCGCAAAATAATCTGAAACTTTAAAATTAGTATAATAATAATTTTTTATCGATTTAAAGGTTAAGATCAATAAATGCACTATATAACATCTCAATTACAATAGATGCTTTTGAAGCTTCTCAAAATAAGAGTATCTTATTTTATTCACTCATTTTTAAATCGATAAGTACTGGTCTCCTACCAATCATTTGTAATTTTCAATCCCATTTTTCCCCTTCTCCGTTGGTTCTGAATGAGGTATGTTTATTTTTAACTTAAAAAGGCTCCGACTGGGCTTTTATTTGAATGCTATCAAAAATACACTCTCTTATATTATGTATAATTTGGTATGATAAACAAAATAATTAAGCCATAATGCTTAATGAGCCTTTACAGATTTCAAATAAAGAATAGTCTTATTGAAAAAGTTTCATGAAGATGTCCCAAAGCTGTTTTATCTAAATTATTAGTCCATAAGAAATCCCAAATTTGATAATTGTCTCGAAACGGTATTTTGCCTCGAATCACTAAAACCGTTGAATCAGTTTTCAAATTTTTGTCACCAAATATTACCGCCCTGTATTATATTTAAATTCAAGAATGAAGAACCTGCATGATAGTATGTATGTTTCTCGAATTATGAAAACAAAAAAAGGGTACCTAGAGACTTCAAATTCTGAACAACGTAATTCTCTACTCGAATATGGGCATCTAGAAGCCCAAATTTGGAATTTGGAGTTTTTTTTTTTCATTTCTTTCATATTTTCTAAAACTTTAACGAACTTTCGATTAACAGACTTAATGATTTGAATAAAAGCGATCTGTGGCAGTACTGTACGGCATGAAACTTTTTTTATCTCCAGCGCGCGAGAGTGTCCATCGGAAATTCTAAAGATGTACTGATTTTAAATATTTTGTGATTTTGTTGTTGCATTAAATTTTATGTGACAAAAGCGCCAAGGGCGTGATACTTAGAAATAAATACACACACACACACAAACACAAAAAAAAGACAAAAAAAATTTTGTTACTACAAAAACTGAGCATTGATATGATGAACTGAGCAAAGACTGGGGGAAAAAAACAGAAAATTGTATTAAATGTAAAATGGCTTCATTGTTCAAGATGACATTAAAAATACTTCCGTTGATTAGTATCAGCTGACCTTATAAATTATTATTTGGTATTTGTAACCAATTTTATTCGGAAAATACTCATATATTGGCTCTCTCAGATGGACATATTTACAAATACAGTGTGTAGGCTGTACATGTATGCATAAGTGGAAAGTATTATAAAAATGATAGTGATAGATTTTGAAATTATCAGAACATTAATAGCATGTATTAGTGTTATGAATTAAATAGAAGAAACAATTTATACTTTAGTATTTACTTCATAAAAATGCATATTCCTCACACATTCTTAATGAACTGTTTTTTAACATTCCACTAATTAAGGACATTTCGTAAATGAAATATTTCTCAATTATGAAGAATGGTTTTACGTTGCATGTGTGTCTCACGAAAATCATAAATTATTTCTTTTTGTCCCTGCAAAGGGTACAAAAAAAGTATGCAGCTGCGAGCTACTTTGCAACAAAAAATAATTAATTCCGCTTTTGTTTTTTAGGAATGTATTACCTAAGCGCAATTAAATATATTATTCAATGAATATCGACAACAGAACGTCAACAAAAAAAAAAATACTTAGTTATAATAAATGAAATATTTACAGGCAAAGTAACTACACATATGGTCCAGTATTCCGTGTGACCGATTTCGAATGTTTTGCTGCTCGTGGAATTTTGACTATTAAAACATATTCTGTGTAGTTTAATAGTCTCCTAATATGTGTTCTAATATGCAATAATGAAGAAATTTATAGGCGGGAAAAATTATGATTATTTTCCTTATCCTAACTCTATCAATCAATTAATATTAAATACCAACAGGTTCGAATATCCCCAACTGTAAAAAACAACATCAAGAAATGATTTATTATTCTTTTCATATTAAAATTAGAAAGGCCTTGACAATTGCAAATTTAGTCTGTCGTCATTTTTATATTTTCTTACCGTATCTGGCGGTTTCTGAATACTGTGTTTTAGTGCTATGAACCCGAAATATTGAGTCTTAACATAAAGATATGTTTCCTGATACCATAAATTAATCCTAAATAATAACGACGATATGCTTGCTTTTAAACATTTTAAGGACCCTTTTTTTCGAGGTATTTATTGTTTAAATGGATTTGGCATTACGATAAAAAAAATATTAACACTTGATGGAAAATATTTCTTTGTGAGGCTCATACGCGGACGATCCCAGGAAGTAAATACTCAGATGCAGTGAGTATTAAATAAGTGCATACATTTTTATGTGATGATAAATTATGATGAAATAACATAGTAGTGAGTTCGTTTTCCCCTGCCTTTTGATAATATTTAAAAGCTAGTTCTAAGTACATGATTTTATGTTGTATCTCTCTAATTCGTAGTGGATTAATTCTTAAAGTAGTAAAATAATCGTAGTTGTTTAAATTAGAAGTACTTTAAGTGTTTAATTGAAATCAACGCATGCAGATTAGATTGCAATTTAAAACAATAATAAATTCTCTATTTTTTAAATCAGTTTTAAAGTTTTTTAAAGTTTAATGGTTGAAACTCTTCGAAGTGTTATATTGTAATCTGAAATTTACGGAGTGCAGTTAAGTTTAGTAATATACTTATGCAAGATTTTATTGCTTCAACATTTATATTAGCCTTTATAAATATTCGTTATACTTATGTCGTAACAAAACCTGAACAACAACAACAACAAAAAAGGCTTAGAAATTGGCGCTGAAAAAAAGAATTTTAAATAATATTTGGAGAGCTAAACAAAGCTTCTCATAATGGAAGAATATTCAAGATTAGCAAATTTAAATATGTAAATGTATCGATTATTGCGAATCTATTCATTAATATTATTCTAGAATAATACATGATATATTCTATAATAATATTATTTTAGAATCGTATTAATAAATAGATAGTATTTAATTCTAGAACTTTATTTTAGTACACAAAGTCATATGTAAAACATGTGCAGCTTAATTCTATGTCCTGTGACTGAGTAATTTGATGAGCTACACGTAAGTTTGGTTTTGGTTTATATCATTATAGCAAAGCATACGAGGGTTATTCGCCTAAGAGGAGAGATGCCTTCGTGGAGGACTAAGGGAAACTGTCTTGTATCCACGTTACTCACAGGGAAAACCATTAAAACTCCGAAGCAGCAGCCCCTGGTATCGAACCCAGTTGCTTATCTCTTCAAACTTTCTTTTAAAACTTTTATAAAGCTTGCAACATTTTTGGGAGGACGGATTATTTAGAATTGGAAGGCATTACCAATAGACCCACGGTACATCGCTGGTGTCCCCTATACTTTTACGCATACCTGTATCTGTGATCCTCTGCAAGAACTGCTTAGGTTGTAGAATCACGGAATAAAATCGCAGTTCAGTAGTAAACTCATGGCTAAGACAAACAGAAAAACCTATGGGTAAAATTCAAGAAGTTCAAAACCTTCTCAACACTAAGGTTAGATCTTACAGTGATGTTACAAAAGGCACCAGAGAAAGAAATAGATGAACTTAAAGAGATCGTTAGTTTTCTCGCATCACATGAAACTGGAAAGATTCTAAAAATGATTACTGAACTAACCAAAGAAGTTAAAAATACTACTTATTGGTCAAATAACAATAGGCGGTCTCCTTTTAGGAACAGCTTAGCAATGACAAACTAAACTGAGTGAAAGACAGAGCAATGGTAGCGTGCTGACATGGTTCTCCTAATGTATTCTAAGACTTCTCGTTTTTCGATAACTATTTCAAAGAGCTTTCGCCCTTTGGAGAGGGGCTTTTCTATACTTTTCTCCTAGTATTTAACATCAAAAGAACAGCGAACGATAGAACAAGAAAAAAATAAGCCTTATTCGATAGAATAATGTTTTTGAATTGATATGTTTTTTAATACCGATGAATTATTATATGATAGAGTTAAATATAAATTTTCTTTCAAATAATTTTTTTTGCATTCCTAATTTCTGAATGTTAAGGAATAAGAACTTAACCCTACGTTTGTGTTGCACAGTTAGGCATGTGGGTGTCAAGTGTCACTCACCTATTACAATGTGTCTGGATTCATTTTTGGAAAATTAATTTTGCGCTCTTGCCGCTACAACAAACACCTCAGCCGCTGAAAGGCGACTCCGAAAGTTAACATACGATGTTGCAAACTGGCGATAAATATTACTGGGGGACACCTGTTACTCACGCGGTCAACTTTAGCGTTAAAGAAAGAGTAAAAGTTCAAACTTATAAGTCCAGTTCTTTTCCTACTTTAAAAACAATAACAGAGTGAAAAAATCTAATTAAATGTAATAAACAGCTGTTATTTAGACATTAAAACTTATTATAAAATTTAAGAATATTTTTGTCAATTCTGCTAACTGTTAATTTTAATAACTGGAATTTTTGAATATGTCAGCATTTTTGGCTGTTTTTTCTTTGAGATATTAAAGCAAATGATGTAAATTATTTCTCATAGTTTGCATCTATATGCTGTATGATTTCCCAGTTTAACATTCTAGCGAGACACAATCTAGGTCGCATATATCGTCACATCTAGGATTTCACATAATTGCGAAACATTATCAAAATCTCTGTCTCGGTTAAGACCATATAATATAATATATATATATTCTTCGGCAAAAAAAGTCCTTCCATTTAGTGATAAAAAATAAAATACTAAATGCCGATAGCAGAATGAAAAAAAAAAGCTAGCACTAAACATTTGCAAGAAGGAAGAAATTACAATACGATTAAAGATCAAACTAAAGATGTACAGAATTGAATATGAGATTACAAAAGTAAAGTTTGAAATACACTCATATCCAAAATTATCTTTACATGCAGGAAATCACCGATTTCTCAGAAACTTAATGACTGTTTGATGAATGACTATAATTTTGTGATTGTGTGGAATAATACATAACATTCTAACACATAAATACAAAGAAAAAAGTTTAAAAGCACTGCATGGATATAAAACTGTAGCACAAAACATGAAACATGGTAATAATTACGTTACAAGGAGAATTCATAAAAAATTTTAAAAAATAATAGCAGAAAAATTTTAAAGCTTACGGATTTAATACAAAATGTTATTTCGCCTGACTTTACAAAAATATCGCAACACGTTTTCATACCTGGAATAATGCTGCTAACCTTTGTTTGGGGAATTAAATTCCACTGCTGCAGCATAGTCTTCGAGGCCTTTATAGCTCTAGAAGGAGGATGTCTTTGTGCATCTGCTTTTCCGAAGTAGTAATATAATTTCGCTATAAAGTTAAGATCAGGAGATTTTGTTGACCACAGTGTTCGCTTAATGTCATCCCTTTCAAGGAATTTGTCAACGAAATGTGCTCGATGCTAACAAACATTATTTTCCATAAAATCAAATCCATAAGCCCCTCTGAAAATTCTTACATAAGATTCTAAGACCTTACTCAGATATATCTGGCCAATCGCAGATTCACTGTTAAAAACAGGCGTCCTCGAAAACTATTCCTTTCTATATCATCACTCTCGCATTACCGAAACAGTCATACAATGTTCGACAGAAGATTTCGCATTCTTCACTCCCTCCAGATGTGTCCAGAATCAAATGGTAAAATTGTCAGGACTGATTGTTCGGTGCATACTCTTGGCGAACATATTCGTGGAGTAAACTAAGTCCTGATCTTGAACAGGGAGCTGAATGAAGCTATGTTCTGTGGTAGAAAACTGTGGTTAAGTGGTAGAATGACTGCACGTAAGAAGGATTTAAAATCCCCTTTTATTAAACCACAATTATATACAGCCACTTCCGAACTCAGAAGGGATACAGAAAATAATGACCGCACTTGGTTCTAAACTGAACAATCAAATAATTTAAACTAAAGTTAAATAGAAATTAAGTAATCGTTGCTCATAGAGCTATAAATGCGAGGTTGGCCTCTATGCTAAATGGTGCGTAGCAAGATTTAACTAATACTAACGCACTTAAATTTACTTCAATAAGTAATAGAGTAACAGCGCTAAGGCTTCGAATTTAAATACTAGCTAGTCAGGCGAACGTCGAACAGAGCAGCAGTGATCTGAGACTAAAAGCTCTCTCACACCGAGCAGTTCCTGGCTACCGTTTAAATATAAACTTGGCTCCACTTCAAATTAGCATAACGCTGAAACGCGCGCTCATTCTAACGGGAAGTTGAAATAAGAAATCATAGGAATGGAAAAATTAAAATAAAACTTTGTTAGTTTAAACTAAAACCTTACAAAATGAACTTTGACTAATCAGTAAAGCTAACATGGAACCATTGGTGATGACTTCAGTTCTGATGTATTTTGCATAAATTAAATTGATCCCTCTTTCATTGTGAAGATAGTGAAACACATACCTTTGCCGTCCCGACGTAAAAGCCTTTTTCATTAAGCCTTTTGCATATAGTTTGCCATTATATAACAGTTCCAGTGGCGGCTTCAAGCTGTGAACATAACCGCCGGGCAGTAAACTTTCTGTTCTGACAGGCTGTTATTGCCAGATATCGATATTGAGAAACAGCTGGTATTCTTATACGACTTTGTCTTGTCCTCCTTTCCAGCGTTCTGAAATTGTTTCCATGGTGTGGAGACCGTATGTCCTGAAATATTAACATATCTCACTGCTGCCATGATTGTCTGCCCTGTTTTAAACGGTCGACGATTCTCTGCTTCTCAGATTCTTTAAAATAATATTTCGGAGCCATAACAAGCTGTTTCGAGTTCTCACAGACTGAAATCAAAAGTCGTATTGCAGAAATTCACTCAGATATTTACTTGACGCAAAGCATTGATTCACCGTCAGATGACGTAACGCTATGGTTTGCATATCAGAAACCGTTTGATCACTTTTGAATGGATTCTGCTAATTAGGTTTGTCTTCAGCATATTCCCTGCAAAAATGGGTAACATCATTGGATATTTCTCAGAAAATCCTTATTTTTGCATATTAAGAAATAATATAATTGTATTTTGATTAAAGACAGAGAATTCGCCAAATTCCGTGTTTCAGTCGTTAATTCTTGCGACTGGTATACATGAACATATCATGTTTTAAAGCAGAGATTAAACGTGTAAAACATTTATATTATGTTTCTGCCTCACAACTTAACAAGGCTTATCCAAACAATGGAACAAGGAATTATCTAATGTAAAGATACTACCTATTCTTTTTTTATGCATCGATATGTGAACTTTAGAGGGGATATAAACGATTTTCAGGAACAATAAACATTGACAGACGCCAAATTTAGATATCTTTTGCTTGAAAAAAACATCATGTTTTTGTTTGCATAATTTGTAGCCTATGATCATATTCGTAGACCATGAGTCAAGTGACAAAGATTTTTGGGTTTCAAAATATGTGCGGCATTCGTAGTCTATACCCGTAGATTAATTATATGTTCGGAGAAGGTTACTATTGGCGAAGAAGAGGAACAGATGTGGATGGATGTAGAAAATTCTATTCCTGTAAAACTCTCTAAAGATATGAGGAAATAAACGGACATGTCCTGGGTAAGGAGAAAAAAAGGAGGAGGAGGTTAAAGATCAACACGACATGTAAAGCAAGAAAGCTACTTGAAAGGAGGCTGACAAAGGACTGCAGACCTTCATAAGATTTGCCGAAAAATATTCATCTATGTTAGTATATAATATTAAGAAGTTTCAATGTACACATATCGAATTTTTAAAACTACTGTGACACTCTCTTAAGTAGGCAGACATTCGAAAACATATGCCATTACACTAAGAAATTCGTAATTTTCATGTTATAACGTTCATATATCATACTCGTAACTTTCGTATACCGATTTTAAAATGTTGTTTAATTCTTTTTCTCGAAGTATAAAAATCATGAATGTGTTTAAAGTTTAAATCATCTGTATGTTTTCGATAATATTTATTTAATTGTGGCTGATACATAAAAAAAGAGATCGACGGATCTCGCATCACAAAGCATGAAACAATGACTTCTAGAAACATATATTTAATTATCCGGAAAAATATTTTATCTAGAATGGGCGAGGTCCTACTACATAAAAATTTTAAATTGTTATCAAAGAATATTTTAACACGGCGGACCACAGTTAAAACACCAGACGAAACAAAAACATCCGACTTTTGTCATAGAATCATAGATCATTTATCGCAAGATGTAAATTTGTAATAAAATTACTGCATTTCTAATGTGAAAACTAAATTTGTGTTATAGAGACATATGGGCAAGGAAAAAAATCATCGTCGCAGATGGCGATGAAGCGCCAGATGTAGTTATCTTTGCAGGGGAATGCACGAGCGTTTTTTTTTTTTCTCCCAATCCCGAGTTTAGTGAAGTCAGCTCGAGTTTGAAGAGCGTTGTCAATATTTGACTGCGAGAGGAAATGAACAGCTTCCTCCGCAAATTATCTAGACACATCTCTCTACCACTGAAACATTGAAACACTGATAATGACTCAAGTTAACAGTCGAAAACTGTCCCTCAGTACAGTATTATGCACAGAACCAGTGCGCAATGGTGGCACTCATTTGGTACATACCAGTTCGGCAGAATTGTTTCATTAGGCAGTGTTTTGCTTGTCAAATTATTTGAATCCCACCATTGAAATTAAATCTTCTTTTCATAAACACTATTATTTGCAATTTAAGCAGTTGCCATATTCCCAATTTTGAACCTGGTACTTTAGACTGTAAAAAAATTTTGAGTTATGTTTTTATGTGTTAGCAAAATAAGTAAAGTATTTAATAATTTAAAACAAGACTGGCCTATATTCTAAACTGCCGTAACACAGACATAAAAATATTTGAAAATATAAATCCAGTTTTTAGTATTCAGTTGAATTGTCAATTAAGTATTAATATTTATTTTGGAGATAAAATACGAAGGCCAGGTGCTGATAAACAGAATAATTATTTGAAATTTCAAAGATATTTTCGTGTTGGCCCTTTGAAGATAATGTTGCATATTTTTTACCGGTACATATTTTCTTAAAGGTTTTAGTTAAACTAACAAAGTTTTATTTTAATTTAAATCTTTCTATCTCTTCTCATGTTTCAACTTCCCGTTAGAAGAAGCGCGCGTTTTCAGCGTTGTGCTAATTTGAAGTGGAGCCAAGTGCTATTTAAGCAAGTGGTAGAAACCTCTCAGGGAGAGAGAGCTTTTAGTCTTAGATCACGATCATTCTATTCGACATTCGCCTGACCAGCTAGCAGTTAGCCACAGTGCTTGCTACGTGATTGCTTATTGAAATAAATCCAAGTGCGCTAGTATTAGTAAATCTTGCTACGCACCATTGAGTTAGAGGCCAACTCCGCGTATAGCTCTGTGAGCAAAGAGTAATTTAATTTCTATTTAGCTTTAGTTTAAATTTATCTGATTGTTTATTTTAGACCTAGTGTGGTCTTTACTTTCTGTATCCCTCCCGAGTTGGGAAGTGGTTGTAAATAATATTGATTTAATAAAAGAGGATTTTAAATCCCTTTCAATTGCAGTTATTCTACCATTTAATCACAGTATCTACAACCAGAACATAGCTGCATTCAGCTCCCTGTTCCAGATCAGGACTTAAGGACTTTAAGGAGTTTCACTAAGATGTTTGCCAAGACTACGCACAGAACACTCAGTCCTGACAAATGTTACATATATTATACATTTTTATACATGCATTTAGTGTTAATCACATCAAATTAGGACTTATTTAGCATTAATAACATCAATTTATATTTTCTTCATTTTATAATTGTGCTTATTCTTCGGTTATTTCTTTTCTTAATGTCTATATTTTTCATTGCATGCATTTGTTGTGAACATTGATTAATTTAAGGAACCAAATGAACTTTAAATTAAGTAAAGGAAAAAAAAGAAACCTTAGTTAGGCTTAAATTTTTAATCGATTTCGAGTGCAATCAGACACAGGCATATTAATAACAGTAATTTTCTGTTAATTTTAACATAGATTATTCCTCTTTCCTATGTTTTTTTCACTGCTTTTGTATTAGACATGATTTGGCGTTACATTCGGATGCAGTTCCTCGTATTACTTCAGTTTATAGGGAACTGACTGTAATTATTGTAGTGTAAGGAAAAATCTATTGAACAGACGAATCTACATTTTGACAAATGAGTTGACCATATTTCGGTATTCTGGGCTTTAGTTTTAACGAACTGTGTTTTAAATTCATACAAAATCAAACTGACTTTCGTTTTATACAGCAGCTCACTGGATTAGGAGTATGACTGATTCTGTTCTCTTTCTTCAGGAAATAAAAATATTTCATTAATTTTTTTTTGAAAAATCTGCACTTAAAATAAATAAAATAAAAAGTAAATATTTAGAGAGAGGTAACGGTTAAAGAGCTATTCATTAGAGACAGGTAAAAAACTAAACAGACAAAACTTAAAAAACCTAAAAAAAATCTGAAATTGAAATTAAGATCATTAACTAAAATTAATAAATTTTTGTAAATGTCAAGGAAATCAGATAGAAAAAGGGATGAGAAACTCTGAAGTCGTTCATGTCGCGTCCTTTGGGAAGTCAAATGGATCCATACGAGAATCTTAAGTCAAGTACCCTAAAGGAGCTTCAGCTTCTGATTTCATAATAAAATAATTAAAAAAGCAATGATGTTATTTTATCATGCATCCAACTCATTTAAAAAAACGCTAGTTCAGCATGTTGTTAATTCCTTTAGATTTTGTGTCCTTACTAATATTTACCAAATATGTGTTCCCAATTCTCTGCATTTTTTTGCTAATTTAGGAACTATTTTATGCTCATTAAAGAAACATTTATTCTTTAAGATTTCTCCATTACTTTAGAGCCCAACACGATTGAAATTTCATTTAAACTTTCAAATAAATTCATGAGTATTTCTTCCTAGAATTAACTTACTGTCTGTTTTAATGTAAAGTCTTTTACTAACATTCCACTCGAAGAAGAACTACAATGTTCTTGAAACCTAACTTCGAGAATTTTATTTCTTGCTCATTGCTACTGAAAAATTTATTTCTCTTACTAAGATATTTCTCCCGCCTTTTTTGCATGCCTTCGTGGTGTATGGTCAGCACGTTCGACGCCTAACTTAGAGGTCTGTGGTTCGATTCCCGGCGAAGGCGTTGCTCATTTTTCATCACTCTTGCTTCCAAAATAACCTGATGTCTCTACAAGGTTTTCGTAAGTTAGACTCTCAACTTCTGAACTTTTATTAATATTCTAACAAACGCAATGAACTTAATTTCATCACTGATTCTTATCATATTTTTTTGTTTATTTTCCTCTCCATTCCCTCTCTAAATAAATAAAATAATTTAAGAAAAGGGATTTTTTTTCCTGCTTCTTTCTCATACTCTTGTGATTTATTCTTCAACTCAATTTCATGCTCAAGATTTAACTATCTCAAAGTTTAAGCTGTTGATAGAGGCGTTATTTACTTCTATAATCAATAAAATATTCCCAAAGATCTAATTGTCATCCTACTTTTCTCTTCCGTTAGCTACTTAATTGAGAGGATCCTCCATAAATTCAGCTTTCAAGTTCTCTTTCTCTTAATAAAGCTTTTGATCGTTTTCAAAGGTATTTAAGCCCTAAGACAATTTTTGATATTCTTCGGCTTTTTAATACTCTTCCGCTTAATATTGGTCAAAATATAACAGGTATACAACTTAGAATTAAGTACGTAACGGCATCTTAAAAAAGTAATAAACTTTCTAATTCAAATCGTTTCTAGCTTCTCAACTACACAATAATCTTTAGTTTTGCTAAAATTTATCAAAAATCTTCTTCATTAGATCGACTGCGATTCCTTGAAACCTTTCAGTTTCGCCAAATTCGGAATCTGTTAAGGAAGTTTAAATTCGGATCCACTTTTTACGTGCAGTTTAAAAGTCTGGCATTTTGACTTTTTAATCCTTTCGTTTTTATCTAATTTCGTCCATTTTGTAAGTATTTGTTTAATTAATCAGTTTATTTAGTTTAATAGTTACGGCAGTTGCTTGATTCTTTTTTGGTATTCCAAAGGGGCTTTAACCCAGAGGGCTATTGGTCTCGTAACGGCATTTTTCGTCGAATTACTAAAAGTGTTGAATCACTTTTCAAATTGTTGCCACTAAATATTATCGCCCTGTATTACCTTTAAAGAAATTAAATAATAAAGAATCTGCATGAATCTATGTATGTTTCTAGCATTGTGAAAAAGAAACGGTATCTCGAGTATTCAAATTTTGAATAACGAAGTCCTTCACCCGAATATGGGCACCTAAAAGCTCGAATTTTGGATTTCGATTTTATTTTATTATCTATTTTACGTTTTGTAAACCTTTATTGAACTTTTGGTTAAAACACTCAACGATTTCAAAGCGAGCAGTGGTAACACTGTATGGAATAAAACATTTTTATCTCCAGCGCCCGAAACTGTCTATCGAAAATTCTAAAGATAGGATGCTTTTAAATATTTTTATCCCAAACGGGCGTTAGCCCAAATATTTTCGAAACCTGTATGTATGTGTAAATATAAAAAATCCCCTTGGATAGTAATATAAAATCTGAAAGCTTCCAGATGTTTTTTCTTTTATTTTTTGTTTAATTATTTTATCTTATGTAATTAAACAATTACTTCTATAAAACTGCACAGTTTTCCTGGTACTCATTGAAAAAATGAACCCCTTTCAATCTTCTTCGAAATAAACACTTTTTCTAGAAAAACCAGTGTCAGTTTCATGCTCAATTTTACCTAAACTTTAAAATTTCAAATTTCAAATTAATGCGCTTTTCATACACAAATTGGAACCGTTTTTAAAAGACCACATCTTACTTTTGTTCTATCCTTAAGTGCTGAAATAGAAAAGAAAGAAGTAAATGTATTTCACCTGCTGTTGTTGCATGCGTTTCCATATAAACGAAAGACACATCCATAAACATTTAATGTTAGTTTTCTCATAAGTCTTCTAAAAATGTCTTCATTTATCAACATCATAAACTGATAGCTCGCATCAGACATGAAATAATGCATTAAACAAACGAGACAATTCAAATTTAAATATTTATTAAATTTCTAATCGAATAAAACTGCTGAAGTAAGATTAATTAGCTTAAACTTTAATGGAACTATTTCAAACAACTGCATAATCCGGGAAAAATCATTAAAATATTTTTATGCAACATTTAAAATCTCTAGAACGCTTATGAACTGTTCAGACAGCAATGGTTTACTTTTTTACGCAACACCGCTTGCTTACTAAAATAAATTATCTATGATGAAATCTATGCCGGAGATGATTTCGTGTGTAGAATATAACGGATTTACATTTTAGTACTGTAACCATACTTGTTAACCATTCCTTCTCTCATCGGAAGTGTAGCCGATGGAAAATTTTGAAGGGATGACAGACGACGAAGATAACATAGCGAAGCATCGGAAGTATTTTACCGGATGAAAAATCTCCCTCAAAAATTATTTCGTACTTTCCGTTCTTCCGGTTGTAACCTACGCTAAATGAAACCGGATGGTCGCTTCAAAAAAATGCCTCCCTCCTTCGCAGAAGCGTATGCTCCACAGAAGCCTAGTTGTAAATAAATGTTTATTTTCATAATTTTTAGCATGAAACTGTAATCAATAACACTAACATTTTTATCTTTAAATGATTAATTTTTGTTGAATATAATTGATTTGAATCTCTTATTTTGATTTTAAAGATTGAGAAAAATAATGCTTATTCATGTGTTGGGCACTAACATAGCTAAAACGCTTTGAATACATATTCTCTATTTAGCAAATTTTCATTAAAGAATCATAAGTTAAAACAACTATTAAATCTTTATTTAACAAATATGAGAGTTTTACTTAACTTAAGTAGAAGACAAATTGAATTGACAGTCTTAAAACTGAAGCATTGAAAAAATAACTTCCCACAGACTCATTCATCAGTCATAAATCTCAAAACTTACTTGTTAAGCAATAATTGCAAGAGTATTCCTAAGATAATATGGCTCAAAGAGAAAAACTGACTGTCACTCTAGCTCAGGTTCAAGCCATAGGGTAAATTCTCTTTCACCAATGTATAGCTTGGCGCATGTTCGTTTTCTGCTTCCCAGTTTCATTATGCAACAGAAACTTTAATTTCTTCTAACACTTATCGTATGAAATAATTAAACAATATTTTCACCTTAATCTGCCACCTAATAGTGTACGTGATGTATGTCTTTGCATTGTCATTCTATTAAATAAATATCCAGCGAGAAATATAGAAGTTCTTGCGCTTGAAAGATGCTTAGAAATGTTTTAGTCCATAAGTTTAAAAAAGATTAAAAGTTTGATATCCAACCAAAATAGTGAAATTTCCCTATGTCAAACTGATTAGTAGGCTTAGAGTATTCATTTTTAAGCTTCGAGTTCTTGTGTTACAGTCGCAGGTATATTACGAAATACTGCAATATTTCTGTTTTGCTATTTGAGCTTTTATATTAGATTCCCAAGTGAAACCTTTTATTGCGGGAATCAAGGACTTGAATTTTGATTTACTCTAGTATTCCTTTGGTAAGAGCAATCTTGACAGATGTTTACTAAACGAAAAGCATATGTTTTTATTGTAATATAAGAAATAAGATAAAGTGTTTTCTTTGAAATAAAATACTTTGTGTCGTATTTGAACTTATAATTTTACAGGAAACAAAATGCCAGATTATGCTCAGTGATTAATATCCGGATAGAAAAATTAGGACATTGGCTAAAAGCCCTTTAAAATAAATTTTGATAAACTTACTAAGAACTTCCTGTCTGAACAATGTCTTTTTTTTTTTTGCTAAGATTAGGAAACAGGATTTAATAGAGATAGCCGAAGAATTAGATGAAAATGTACAGCTCACTAGTAAGATCCCAGAAACCAAAAAAAAAAGGATCATTGGAAGTCAATTCTAAGACGAGTAAGAAGTTAATTCCAAATCGAGCAACTGCTGATCAAGTATTTCAGACTCAGGAAGCTAAAGAAACATACCTAGCTCAGGAAGCTAAAGGTCCTGAAAGCAAAAGAACGCGTGGCTCGGGAAGCAAAGGTGCCTGAGTTAGAAACAAAGTGATTTAAATTACAGATTCAAGAAATATGAATGAAAGGCTAGAACTTTTACAAAGTAATAATAGAACAGTAAATATTGTGGTCTTTGCTGCAGCTGAAGCATGTAATGAAGGCCTTGATTTAAAGAAAACTAAATTAAATAGCAAAAACAGTATTTTAAATCTGAATCATGAGACCTGTGTAAGGGATAATAAAAATAAATCAGAAAAATCACCTTCCGTTGATTCTTTGCCATCTTTAAATGCTTCAAAATCCTTAGAAGAACGTGTTAATACTTCCATTTATCATCAACTAGCTGCTAATGCAGTTATTCCTGAAAATAAAGATCAAAGTAAATCCCAGGTTTGCTTTACTTTAATTGAAAATACTGATATACCTGTTAATGAACTATTGTCAAGTTTTGGAATTTCTACTGTTCCTGTCGTTTCGACTCCGGTAACTACAGTTATAATTAGGAAGAATTACAAGTCTTCTAGGAGAAAGGAAAATTCAAGCATGGCTAAATCAAAAGATAGAGTTAAAAAGACAAAACAAATAATACAAGTTGCATATAAAGAAATTAATTTAGCATTGTACGTCATCCTATTTTGTTTACCTTTCTGTAAAATTTAAATCAGACTCTTTCGACATTTATTTATTTAAATCAATAGTTGTATTCTTCTAAACTTTTTAAGATTTGGAACACGTTTGCGATCTCGTTAAATGATGATATCAGAACTAGTGACTCAGACAGGACAATCAGAGATCAGGAAGAGTAGAAATACCTATGCAAGGCCAGGTGATGACTCCTCTTTCTGACTCATGCAACTGGCGCCGATCACCCTTCTATGCTCGTCTCACCTTTCGCGTTATAACACGCAATGAATTGAGATAACGGCGATAAGAATAAGCTCTTTCCTTCCGCAATTTTGTTTATGTAATTATCAAAAAAATATTCTCCGTTCTGCATTTCCAAAGTCATTGATAAAAAGCAAAAGATTTTGCATTCTTTGGTTTGGTTCTTTGATCTCAATTCTTTATTGAGTGGCCAAAATTTGTTGTTTTATTTTATTCATTTTTTGTTCGACTGTGCGTTTTGTGGAACATAGTGAACTGAAACAAAATTTAAAATGAAGTTTTATTTGTTAAAATTTTTACAGCCTTTAAAAGAAACTGGGAAAGGGAGCCGGAAAAAAGAAAAAAAAAATGACACAAGAAACAAAAGTGAAAATCTTCTTTTGTGATTTTAAAGTGTGATTAAGTGATTTTAAAATGTTCCGACTGTAGCGGACTACAAAGTTCACCTTAACATATGCAAGAATAGCAATCCAAAGGAGCTTCATATACTATATCAATACTCGGATGAAGGAATAGACCAGACCACAATCAGGTTAATTCAAGCAAGATTAAAATCATTTGAATCTGATGATCAAGTAGATGAAGATCGAAGCTGGCGACTATCCGTTTAGAATGCGTCAACTGATATCAGTAGCCATTTCATAAAGAAGATGGATTTCGGCTCGATTTAAGCCCACACAACGTCTCTTGCTTGCGTGATACATAAGCATAGGGAAATACGCAAGTTGTTTAAAAACACTGCATCATTGAATATTTAAATGTCAAATTTAAGAAGTAAATGAAATAAGTTAAGTTTCCAGACTATGATGACAACTTAGGTCACAAAATGTATTGTAGGAAAAATTTACGACACTGAAACTTAAATATAGGTTCCTAAGGAAATAATGTTACCAACAGAAATACTACTAATATCAGAATTAGTCGAAAAATAAAAATAATAAGGCACACAATAATAAAATACAAATCATTCTCATGTGATCAAAATTACTCGACATATTCTTAATTAAAGTCTTGGGACAGCATAAACAGGTACTATTTAAGACAAATAGCTACATATGATAAATTTCCGAACGCATATTTCTGAAAGGTTTTTCGCTTAAGAGAAGTATTCATACAGCTAATAATAGTTAGTTTCTCCAAAATGCGAAAAATTGAGATTTTATATCTTAAGAAACATTTAAGTATCCGTAATGACAGTTCAAATAAAAAAAATAATAAATGAAATAAGGGTTCATTTGGTGTGTTACAGACTTATTTGCTCCTTTTTTACCCTAAAAATTCATAAGCAGTATAAAAAATGTAAACTTTTTTGGAATTTTTGGAATTTAAACTTTTTTTTCAAAATTTAAAAGTTTAAATTTCGCACACATTTTTACTAAAGTGGATCACGTGAACAAACTCGCTATAGCTTAAAGCCTAACGTGAAGTTGAAATATCTACGAGTAATTATTCAATGGATGATTTGTCATGTAATTTTTTTAAATACTTTGCAGGACGAAAACAAGGAAAATATTAAACACAAAAAGTCATAAAAAGTCTTGAATACGAAGTTCTCGAATTAACCCTGACTCATTAAAAACTTTTCTATGCACTTTTTGAACAACGAACTTCTTCATTAAAGGAACAACAATACATGAACCATCATGTGTGAAGACGCGCTGTTGATTACAATATGACTTTCATTTAGTCCGCAAAATATCATTTTATATGCACTTGCTTTTATTGCTCCTAGATTTTCCAATCAACTAAAAATTAATTTTGCAGCAAATGTTCTACAGTTTTATTACTATTTTACTAGATAAAATATATTTACCTACAGTGTTATTACAATCTAAGGGACGCGTGTGAACACTAATTTGACAAGTCCTTTATTATTCTTGACTTTTTCGTAAAATGTTTATTTCTGTAATATTTTATATGTATTATCCAGGTTATTTTACAAGCGTTCATTTACCATTTACCATTACTACTAGTCGGTAGATTATGTTTAATAATAATATTAGACCTAAAATTTTAAGTTTTAATTTTAATTCCAGTATTTCTTTTTTTTTTTTGCTAGAAAGTCATAGCATTATATAATTTTCATCTTTAAATTTATTATTTACTTTCTCCTTCACAGAAGCTCAGACAAGAAAATGATTAGTGACCTTGACTGCCTTACTGAAAGGCCATGGTTCGAATCTCGAGAAGGCATGGATGTAATTTGTCCGTCCCTTTATAGGAGGCAACGCTGGCCCACTTGCTATGTACCTCCATAATTAAGAGATCACCCATTTTGGCCTTAGTACTGGCCAACGCCTATAAGCAGTTAGAACCCGTCGTTGGAAGTACATAAATAATAATAAAAAAATAAAATAGAAATCTGAAAACTTTCAGATATTACGCACAAAGGGGCGTTTTTTAAACTTATTGTGTATTACCAATAAGTATTAAATATCATGTTCTTCGCACTTAAACCATAAAATTCAATTCAACAGCAATATCACAAAATATTTAAGACTATGTTATTTAAAGGACTATGTTATTCAAAATTTGATGTCTCTAGATACCGTTGTTTTTAAACTGCGAGAAACATACATACACATTCATGCAGATTCTTCGTTATTTAATTTCTTTAATGCAGGGCTCTAATATTGGGTGGCAATAATTTGAAAAGTGAACCGACATTTACAGTTAACCGACCAAAATGCCAAAACGAAATTAATAGCCCTTCTGGACAAATTGCCCTTTGAGCTATAAAAAAACTTTTCTCCTTCACAATATGCTAAACATATCTTACATCTTTAACTACTGACGCAAACATGACGTTACATAATAAAAATTAAATATCTCTCTCAGTATTTTTATGAGTACATTCTTCATTGCGTAAGTACCATAACTACTACAACAATCTTCTAGGAAATGAATCGTTTCCGATCAATAAAAAGAACACAGATCATCAATGCTCTAAAACGAAAGTAACTCTTGAACGTCCTGTCAACAATGTTTTATCGTTAGAAACACTTTATTTTACATCTGCACGCGAAGTAGGATATTATATTGCTTCCTTTTATCTTTCTGTTCCCGTAATAGGAAGAATTCTAATCCAGCCATTTTTTATGATAACGAGAGCATATATGTATATTAATGTTGTACCCGCTGATTGGATATAAATGTATGTGAGTGTCTGATAAAAACTTGGCAACAAAGTTCAGAATTCTATGCATAAAATCTCTGTTATAATTCCGAGTTACAGTTTATGCGATTCTCTGTTTTCTTAATTATTCATTTTCAAAGATTATGATTACAAAACAGGAGAATATTGTACAAATCAGCGCATAGGTATTCCCATACTTAAAAAAAACTAAAATATGATATAGGTTGTCCGTCTATTCTTTTTAGACCGGGTCTATAACTGGGTTTAAAACGAATTTGGACCCTTCGATCAGACTCGGTTATAGTATAGGAAATACCGATTAAAATTTTTTTCTCTATCACAACTGAATCATTACAAATTTTATCCTAATTATAAAACAGAAGAATATTGTGCACATTAGCGCACAGGTGTTCCCATGTTTAAAAAAAATCTAAAATACGCTATGGGTTGTCCGTCTATTCGTTTCAGACCGGGTCTATAATCGGGTCTAAAACGAATTTGAACCATTCGATCAGAACTTCGATCAGACCCGGTTATAGTATAGAAAATAAACGACTGAAATTTTTTCCACCATCATAACTGAATCATTACAAATTTTATCTTAAAGAAAGATCAAACTGAAAATTATTTCTGTTATAAGATTGTAGTTTCGATTGGTTCCAGATTTTAAAAAAAATCAAACAACTCGAAGTTCTGATAATAATTAATTTTTATTATAACATCTTGAAATGCTTTTTAAATATATTCTGATCGAAGGCAGTCTTAGCCTCAGCTCAGACAATTTAGGCAGTCTCAAGAAAATCTGGATTTCTTGAAACGTCTTGAAGATGAGAGCTGTAAATTACCAAACTTCTTCAAACAAACAACCATTCGTTTTTCTCACAAGAAAAACTTTGCCTCATTCGTACATAACATTGTAGGATTTCATGTAAATGAGCCAGCTATTCTGATTTGAAACTTTACCATAACTTTTTTTTCGCAGTCCTCACCAGAATGCAAATTAATTGTAGACTATTGAAGTCGAAGGTTTGAAAGTTTTAAGAGTTAGTGCTTCTGGTAGCCTCGCTTGCAGTTACGAACTATCGCCAGCTCTTCCAGAGTTTATTCCGGCCTTAGTCACTTTGCTAGCCATTTTAAAAATGCACTGTTAATTACTGAGCCAGGTTAAGTACATCTTTTCATATAGTCGAAGACTACATGAGATGATGTACTTAACCTGGTCGTTATTTAAATTCAAACTTGTGTTATGAAGCGATGAGGTTTGTTCCGTAGCATAAGTAGTACTTTCTGATAAATTTCAAGTTTTAATAAAAAGGTTATTTTAACTTTCGTAGGACTTTGTTAAGTTAAAGAGCGATGATTCACTTATTAGTCGAGAAGATTTAAGCACCTATATAAGCAGAATCCTACATATGGCGCTCAACATTCTCACAAACCATTCCTGGTGATGGAGCAACATTTAGTCTGCCCCTCCCTCAAGACTCCAAGTTTCTACCGCACCAAGGAGTCCACTGGAAGGATTCGGCTTCATTTTGGACACTATGCGCGCATCAATGAAACCTTCCACTAGTACTGATGTCAAAATTTTGGTTTGGGCGTTTTTCAGAAGTTTAGAACTCACTTTTTATTATACTCGGTTGGAGAAATACAAAAAACCTCTTATAGTAACCATTGCATTGCGAGGCCAAGCATGGAACTGGCACAAGGGCGCTGGAAACTATATTCTAGATAAATTGGGTAGTCAAAATTATACGTTTAACTTTCTAAAGCTGCACTTTTTGACTTTTTAAAGCTGCACTTTCAAAAGCATTCCTCGTGATTAAAAATGAAGCCGAACTAGGATTAGAATAGTAAGTAAATAACAAACGAATGCCGATGAGCAAACTCATATCATTTTAAGAAAGGCTCAAATAATAAAACTGTTATATAACAAAAAGGCAGATAGAGAAGTCATTGAAATTAAATTGTCCTGATTGTTACCGCATATCCAAGACTTGAAGTCTTGGATATGCGGTAACAATCAAAACTTGAAAAGTTGAGAAATCTTGCTATATAAGAGCAGTTTTTGAATTAACTGTGAAAGTTGAAAGTCGGCATATATGAAAAAATATGCACAGGCAGGAATACGAGCGAAAGCTTTGGAAATAGCTAAGAAATTTTAAAATGAGCAGCAGAAAATAGATTTTTTGGGGTGAGAAATTAACAGCAAAAGTGATTTAGGGTTGGACTTCTTAAAATTATCTGGCGTCCCTATTATAATATATATAATTCGTTAAAGATTTCGTTTTCCTAATATAGACCTTACTAAATTTTAAAAAGAAAAAGGTCTAAATATAATTGGTTATCGGAAGCTCACACTTCTTTTGAAGAACTTAACTCAGTATTAATTCAGTCCCCTGTCTTGGAATTTTTTTGAAGTGGAGTTCAAATCAGAAATCACAGCAGAGGCAACTGATTTCGCGGTAGGAGCAGTGCTTATGCAGTACAGACACTTCATAGCATATTTTAGCATAACAACTAATCCAACTCAATTATACTGCTACCGAAAAAGAAACACTAGCAGTCCTCGAGTTTAGTTTGGCAAGGAACCTGTTACTGTTTACACGGATCATACAGCCCTAATACGTGTGTGAGCTGGAAAAAATTTGTTGCCCAGACCCATAACATTGAATCTTAAATTCCAAAATATAATTTAAAAAAATTAAGCAAGGTCAGAAGAAAGAAAATAGTGTGGAGGATAACCTATCAAGAATTTTAAGAATCTATCTTAGGCAGATGATGAGGAGAAAGAAATAAAATGTGCTACGTTAACTTAAAAAATTTTAGATTCACTAGAAATAATTGTTTCAGAACTACAAGAAGGCTCAGAACTTAAAAATCTAGGCTTATTTCAAGGATATCTATCACTCTGAACATCAAGACATGGTGAGAATTAAAAACAGGGCGGCCAACTATGAACACTTCGAAGAATAAGGGAAGCAGTTTATTTTCTACTGCTACAAAGATCCATAACTGAATATGTCAAATCCTTTAGCGTTTACCAATTAATGAACGATATTAATTATATCTATCAATAAATAGCATAAAAGGCACATTTTCCCCAATGAAGTCGCAAGAATTGATCTGTTGGGTATTTACGCGCGCAGTAAAAATAAATAAATAAATAAAAAAGCATTTGCTCGTGACTGTTGATTATTTATCGAAGTGACCAGAAATTATTCCCTTCAGAAGACCGTCGCAAGAATTGTTGCAGATTCGTTTTTAAATAAAGTTATATTAAAATGCGGACTTCCGATAAAAGTTATGTCGGATAACGGTCCGCAATTTCCAAGTCAAATTTTCGAGGAAATGTGTACATAGGTCTAAAGTAATTTGAAATGGTTCTTTATAGACCACAGTCAATCATCGCAGAGCTAATAAACGAAGTTAAAATTATCTGCAGTCATGCAAGAAATTACAATATGCTCGGATAGCTGTGTTAATGAATTCGCCTATGCACTAAAATCCGCTAAGCGCGACACCAGTGGTAAAACCCGCTGGATTATTTGTTGGCAGATATTTGACTGCGGCCTTCGATAAACTTTTTTTTTGGCTGAGAAAAGATCGGATGAATCTAACTTAGGAGACAGTCAAGAATTAGTGGTTGAGGAAACGCGGAATTTCGGTATTGCTGGGGCAAAATAAAAATTTTACGATAAGAAAGGGTATGAGGCCAATTTTAAGGTGAGAGATAATATTTAAAAAAAACAGTCATTGTCTCGTGCATCGGATGAAAAATTGGGGAAATTCGAAGGCAGTTTTTATTCAAGGGAGTTAGAAAGATAATTTTTGTATTTAAATGAAAAGAATGATGAATCCGTAAGAGTGAACGTGGATAAGATTAAAAACTATTATGAGCACTCTGACATACCGCTCATAAGAGCTGTATTACGGAATCGCCTATCTTGAACAGTACAGGCCCAAGGGAAAGATCGGTTGACTCTGCAATGGCGTCTATGTCCCAGTAGGGGCGAATTCCGGTAATCGTAAAAAGGAGAAAGGTCCAGGTTTGGTGAGCGATCAAAGTTGCAGAGATCAAGAAGGATGAAAAGAGCAAGGATCATGCCAAATATTCAAGGTAAAGGTCAAGAGATTCTGAGATGTCGCGACCGCTCGAGTAATACACAAAGGCAGTTTGAAGAGAGAAGAAAAGAAAAAGTCTTGATGAACAATAGCAGCAGGAAGCTTCCATTGACGGAGAAATCTACGATGCTAAAGGTCGCCAGACGAGGGACGAGTAGCAAAGAGAATTAAGAGAACTAGCAATGAAAAAGCACATATGGATGGCAGACCATAAACCGCGAAGGAACTTTCAAAGGGAGAGACCAGCATCATCAGAATATACTGAAGGTTAAAAGAAATCAATGAGAACCAAAAACCCAATCGAGAAACGAAAGAGTTTGCGAGATGACCAGGATAGCTAACAACCTCGCAGACGTTTATATGACAACAAACCCTTGATCTATCTAACTTGAAGTGAATTTGGGGAAAAGAGGATAGCTAATTTCCCCTCCCCCCAAAAAAGATTAACCAACATTTACTTTAAGTGAAAATTTATTTTATCTATATTATAATAGTGTACGAAGTTGACAGGACACGTTTCTTTACTTCAACCGAGGATATCAACCGAGGAAGTTAAATACAGCTAACAAATATATTTTTTGTTGTTGTTGATATACTCATCTACTTTTAAGAATTTTATTTTGTGTGTTAAACACAGTTATGCTACTTCAGTCCAAAAGACTGTAAATTATAGAACACTTTGGCCCGAATACAAGTCAAATAATAGCAGCTGATGTACGCATCTCCTATGTAAAGCAAAGCAAGCTCTTGAGTTGTCTTGAGTCGTAGTATATTGAATAAAATTAGCATCGTGAATGCATGAAAATTAAAAACTAATGTATTGTAAAAACAAAACATGTTGTTGATAGTATTGTAAAGGAAAAGTAAAAACTAGCGCATTGTAAATGAGTTGATTCTCCAGTCAACATTTATAAAATTAAACAGAAATTAAGTCTAGAACATTTGGTAGAGATTTTGACTTAGCAAGTCGTTAAGGTCTGATGTGCTTTTAACCATGTAGGAATTTGATTAGCAGGTAGTTTCTGAATACTTCAATTTTACACACTGTTTCACCCAACACAAATCTAAAGACTGGGGGTGAAAATTAGTTTAAAATAGGAAAATAAAATTATAAAAGGTTATTCTTTTGCGTCTATATTCTGTTTCTCGTATTTCTCTGCTAAGCTTATTTTTCCTTCCAGATTCCTGCAAGGAAATGTGAGACAAAAGTCGGAGATGGGTCTGATAGCTGTAAAGTTAAATTAAATTTTGTAGAATATGAATTTAACTTTAGGAACTTAAATGTGTTTTTCTAACAAGCGGCTCATGATTTTACAGTTTAGAATTTGAAAGTCTTCTCTAAGGTCACTAAAACCTTTTCAGTAGTTTAAATTCTGCTGAAGAAAGATATACGATTTTTATGTTAATTAATCAATTACTATGATTTGAAACTTTAGTATAACTTCTTCCTGCATCCCTCACCTGAATGCAAATTATTTGTAGAATATTTAAGCCGAGCGTTTGTATGTTTTATGTTAGAGTTTCTGGTAGGTACAGCTACAGGTATGAATGAGACACCATAATTTCGCCACAGATTCTAGAGATGTACTCCCACTCTCTAACTGTGCAGTTCCACTCCAGTTTGGGAGGAGAATATTCCGGGGGGGGGTGGTGCCAGAGTTTCCCACTCCTCTCCTCCTACCAATAACCAATCGAAAGTACTTTTGGTTTGCCATGTATTTTGAGCGTCTCCTTTACCTCACAGACACTATACATTTGTAGAGACATTAGGTTATTTCGAAGTAGGAATCATGAGGAATGAGCTAAGCCTTTGCTGGGAATCGAACCATGGATCTCTCGGTTACGCGTTGAGCGTGCTGACCACTACACCACCAAGGCTTGCGAAGATCGCAGGAGAAATATACTGCCTCTTTTAAAAGGAGACTGGGGATTAGGGGCTCTAACCAAATCGTGGTGGTGGAGGATCATCACCCACCACCTTTTTGATTCGGGCGCCAGTGTAGAGACATTAGATATTTTTGAAGCAGAAATACTAAAAAATGAGCAACGCCTTCGCCAGGAATCGAACCACGAACCTCTAGGTTACGCGCTGAGCATGCTGACCATACACCACGAAGGCATGCGAAGAAGGCGGGAAAAATACCTTATACATTTACAAAACTTCTCCAAGACTCGAACCCAGATCCGTCGGTACGGAAATTAGCATCACTAACCACTATACCTTCTGGGCGGCTTAGAGCTTATGATAACCTCATTTGAAATTATGCACTATCGCCCTCTGCTAATGTTTACTCGAGTTTTAGCAATTTTATCAGCCGCCTTTAACGCACCGTTAATTATTTGATCTAGTTTAAGTAAACTATTCTGCACAATCTTCAACTTCGTTGTTTGAATTGAACTTATGTTATTTTAAATACTCGCAAATGGTGGAGTTTGTTATATCGACAAGTAGTGCATTCTGTTCAAGAGTTATCAAAAAGGTTATTTTAACTTTGTAAGATTTCGTTACCTTGATATAGACTACAAAGCTCATTCGCTTGTCAGTCTAACAGTGTCTAATGGAGATTGGTTTAAGCATCTGTACAAGCAGGATCCTGCAAAAGGATGCCTGATGTGCAGCTTGTAGCTTTGCTATGCTCTATTTTAACAAATTCAGATATATCTAGTTATTTTCTGGTTATTTTTTCCCTAGAAAAATCATGGAAAAAGCAGGATTACTTGGAATATGACAAAGCATGCCAAAGCTATCTGCTCAAAACTATCTGCTCCGTGAAGCTCGTATTTTTGTTACGCATAAGGAAATCCATGAAAACACCCATGCAGCTTGCTCGTTGACCAGCATTTGAATCCGGATCGAATTATTAATGATAATCGAACTTACCGTGTAGCCGTTGGTGGTCCTGCAGAAAAAGCAGTTATTTCATTATTATTTAACTACGGGGGCAAAATTAGGCACAGTAATTATAATTCTTTGCATATTTTATATTTAAATTGAATAAATGTTATTGACTACTATATTAGCTGTAACCGTAGTTCCTCTTGTTCGTTTCCAGAAATCTCGAGAAACAAAGAAATTACCAGAAATTTCTCGCGATCGATTAAAAACTATAAAAAGCCAGAGAGAGAACATCTCATATCAGTTGATTAGTTACTGACTGTTAATGCGATTTGTTTAGTTCCGTTTGCGAACTGAATTAGTTTTCTCTTTGAACTGCGTTGTATTTTAACGTTTTTAGTAGCTTAAAGTATAGCTACTGGTTGTATTGCGTTCTATTTAACGTATTTGCGTTCTACTGATTATTACTGCCTGATATCATTAACAACTGTGCGAATATCTGTGAAGAAAATTCCAGCGTTTTGTTATATTTCTTGTGATAAGAATAAATTTTATTATCTTTTTACGGGACTTCTGCATTCAATCTGTTACGAACCCTTACTCACGTAATAATATTATGTTGTCGAATGTTTGTTTTTCGGACCATAACGCATATCATTTACAACTCTTATAACGCATATTACGCTTCAAACTTATCCTCAGTTTTGCCTCGAATGACTTTTGCAGTGTATCACTTCTCAAATAACACTTACAATGTACATATAAGACATATATCTATTTTCTAAATTATCCACGCTTTTCGAAGAATCACTTTTTAAATAACTTATAAAAGGATAAAATATATGCAGTCGAATATTTCCTTTCCAGACGATAACAGATATCGCTTACAACTCTTGAAATTCTCTAGTGCAAAATGAAAAGTCTGAAGCCTTTCAACTTAGTCTCTATTTCCCTAAAAAAAAGTTCTTTTCTCCTTGGCATACTTATGTGAACCAACCGCGTATTTGATGTACCAGCAGACACTGCAGATGGCAACCCTACAATTCTGTACGCTATGGTTTGTACAGAAAAAAAATTTTGACCAGCTGCTTCTTCAGCGGCCGTTGCACATTTCTATCCGTTGACCCAACGGTTTTTTTTCCTCCCCATTCTTCAGTACCTAAACAATGGTTAGAAAGCAACACTATGGAAATCTGGTGCGTGTTCTGGAACGCAAATCAGGAAGGTACAAATCGTTTTAGTTTTCAGTTTGCTGTTTTATCAGGTGTTAGAATTTCAAAATGCTTTCCAAATAACCGGTGCTTGAGAACTGAATGGAACTATATGTAGTTACCGTTACTTTAACTTCTGACGGAACTATAATTTAAGAATAAAATGATTAACTTAAAGATTAATAAATTATTAGAAATTATTAATAGAGGTAAAAAATTTTTTTTTCATTCTGTTGCTGAATTATCATTACACCTCGAACATTTTAGTTATTTGTTTAAAAAAGTTGTGCTATGAAATAAATAATATTAAAGAAGTTAAATTGTAGATATTTTAAATAAAAAAAGTTTTAATTGCGTTTACAAAATCCAGATTTACGGATAGTAATAAAAAAAGTGTTTTAACTGCAGTAGCATCGAAATTAAAGTATTAAGAATTTATGAGTACTTAAGCATAAAATCTAAAAGGTTTTATGAAAGGAATTAAAAGGTAGAGATTACATGTAAAGGCATTACATGTAAAAAGTTTCAATTAAAAATGTGCAGGGAAATTTTAATCTTCCCTGAACTGAATACCTGAGTGTAGTTATTTAATTTAAAATTATTGTTATTACTAATCCCCAAAATATTTCTCTTCCTCCGTTTTTTTTTTCAACTTAAAAGCGTTATTAAAATTGAAGTTCTGTGAAAACTGATGTATATGGTTGAAGCAACAAGAGGTAAGTGATACGGCATCCACGCTTAATATTAACATACCTGATAAAACTATCCTCAATAAAATTATCTTCATTAACAGAATTTGAATTTAAGAACTAAGAATATCACTCAGTTTCAATTCCAAAAATGGGAAAAATGGCTTATTTTTTTGGTACAACTTATAGAAAACAAATTCTTTTGAAAATTATTTCAAAACTTCAATTTACAAATTATGAAAGCAGGAAGTTTCTTCTTGTAACAAAGAAAGCTACTTCGAAATAATTTATGGGCCTCGATTTCGGAAGAAATTCGGTAGAAAGAAACATATGAACAATTTGCGTTTTGTATGTACATTATTGGAGTTTTTCAGACTGTGATTTTAAGTTTATTGATAAAGAGAAACACGTAAAATTGTTTTTTTTTATTTGAATATTGCATGTTAACGTAGTATTCGAATGAATACATTAAATTTCGGATCTAAATTAATTACATAATGTTATTCAATACATTCCTTTTCTAAATTCCGTGATAAATTTGCCTTTCGTGAAAGTTTCTGAAAACGTTTTATATACTTTAGGCTGATTTGTTTTTTGATTATGGCAAAGAACTCGATAACTATCTGCATAAATGGAGAGATGCCCTTTTAGATTTCTATGGGAAAGTGGCTTGCATTCCCTTTCATGTTACTTTAATCTAAAATAAAAACTTAAAATGCACTAAACTCACAGTAACTGGTCGCCTTTTTAATTAGACATATATCTGAATTTCTACACGAATTTTAGCTTCATTGAGGAAATTCACTTGCTCCAACGGAAGACTGTATGCTTGGTATATTTACGTACAGACCGGGCTGGCGTCGGAGTCTAGGCGACCGGTGCAGTCTCGCCGGGCGGCAGAGTTCAGAGGTGGTAGAAGGTTTTGAATTTAGAAAGAAATAGGTTGGCAAAATATAGAAGTTTCAGAGTTTGCACCGGTCGACGAAAAGCTTGCGGTCGGCTCTGCGTACAGACCTAGTTTTTGAATAGAAAAAACCAGCTCAGTGTTTTGAAATTTCAGCCGACTCATAGATTAAATTAACAAATAATTATTTTGACTTTTCATTATGCTCTTGAAATAAATTTCAGTCCATCAAATTTTACTAAGTTTTTCAATCTATTGTTTGAAACAAATCAGTAAATTTGCTTTTCCTTTCGTGATTGATTCAATGCATTCAGGCACTGGAATAGAATCATATCTTATATATTTTAAAAATAATCATTTTCTTTACTGTTTACAATAAATGCATTTATCTACAATGCTTTTAATTTCACTGATGCATCTGTCGTTCTTTTGCAGAAGTTTCTAAGCAAAAGCACTCTCTTCTCCAGTCAATCGCTTGACATGAAATCGAAGCTGTTCCATTTTAACGATCCATGAAGCTTTCTTCTAAAAAAGCAAAAGGAGAAGAACATTTTGGCGGAACAATGTTTGTGCTGGTCGTTCATCAATGCGGGGCCCGTTTTGAGGGCCGCGCCCGCTGAGTCAACATGAGCTAACGGATCTTGGTCTGTGTGCTGTCATTTCGTAGATTGGAGCCCCGTCGACTTCAGACATGTGGACACAAGCTTTGACATTTAGACGAGAGAGATTCTTTTTGCTCTCTCAAGTATTGTTTATCGTTCAGAACAATGTCTGACAGAATCTTGGTAAAAGGGCAACAAAATAAAAAACTGCCACGTGAAAGATCTTTCCGGGAACTTACACTGCCATTCTGTATAGATCAATTAACCGAATTAGAACATCATTCTTCTGTGGAATAAGCTGCCCCCCCCCTCCACTGTGTTATCAAGTATTTTTTCCGACAAATATAAGAGATTTTTTGTGATCTTTTATGCATATGCTGACTTTTAGAAACACGATTTGGCCTGTGTTACTTTATTCTTTGAAATAATATCTCGAGCTGCCTTTTAGAAAAGAACTAAAAGGTAAAGGTTTCTTAGCAGTAAGTTAGAATGATGGTTCTTCTTACAAAAGTGTTTAACAAGTGAAAAACTATTACTTTCTAAAAATTTCAGCTTACAGTCAGTCCTGGAGATTTTATCATTAAATAAATGTACTGTCAGCCAATATATATTTTTTATTAATTTCTTTTCTGACTGTAAATTGACTTAATAAATATTAAAGAATACATAAAAATATCAAAACGTGCATTACCATTGTGGAGGAGGGTCGGGAAGAAGAAATTCTTTTTACTGAAATTAAAAAGAAACAAGTCTCGCAGACTAAATATTACTTCAAAACTTCATTACCAGAATTCGGTTTATTTTTGATGCAGATGACATCACACGCAAGAATTAGAAATTTTGCAATCTGAATGAATGGATTGAATTATGTAATGAATGTTATGTGACGTTAGAAACATATTGCATGAATATACTAATGGCTCAGTATAGCCCTTTTAATAATGTGACAAAACATCACTAAAAGTTATATATATATATAATTGCTTCAGTGTTTTATTTTATTATGCTGATGAGCAAGGTACCTTCATGATATGGATAAATATATTCTCTATTATTTGTAAAAAAAGGAAATAAATATGGAGCTGAGGAAAAAATTCCAGTACAATAGGTTCTTTAATGATTACGAAAACTCATTTTTAAATGAAATTCCATTTAGTTTGAATTCTTAGCAAATAGTCATTTCGGAAAATGAAATTTACTAAATTTAAATGCAGAAGACATATCTAATATCCATTTTGATGGCTGTGCTTCAGGCACGAATTTCTGATATTTTGATTAAATAACACAAAATCAGTCTTGGGCAAGTAATATTGCTGACAATCATCAATTACTCTCTTCTTTTTTTATGATTTCACATTTTTTTCCTGTAAGCACCAGCGGAATTTTCAGAGCATATCGAAACGAAACGAAAATTCACCAGGTGTTTAAAAGGCGGCCAAACTGCTGTTAACGCAGCTTTGAAAACACCGGCCATAACATTATCATATCTGCTCTTACGAGTAGCCTCAATGTCTAAATGAACATTCACGGCTCATTGAACACACTGAGGTAATTTCTCCTCCCTCCTCCCATTCTTTCCCTCATGCTAGCACGAGCCCGAAGGACTATGATTATTGGTCATTGCCAAAATGATTACAGGAGGAAAAGGGGGACATTAATGCCCATCAGGCACCCGCATTATGAATTCTGAAAGTAGCCGCATTCACAAATGGGAGATTTTGATGGACTGATGAATTGTTTGCGACATCTCTTGCCATTACGGTGAGGTAACTCACTTATGTATCGCGCATCACTAATCTCGGAATATTTATTTAATTTAGGTGCAAGGAAAGTTGTAAACAAATGAGATAAAATCTAAATGTATTCTCTGTTTTGTTATACATATATTTCAGGAGTTTTGTTACTCGCTTCAGGAGGTAAGGTTTTATTTAATCCTAAACTCCTGAAATCTATCCAAGTGAGCAATGTAGGAGTTATTTAAATGCACCAATGTAGGAAGTTCAGCGTTAAAGTGAGCCAGCTAACTACTGAGCTCTAGTAAAAGAACTGTACTTTGAAATCGTTCTTCAGAATCATGTAAAAGAACTTAAAAATAAATGTCTCTCAAAAAAAGAAGTGTAAGTTGTTTTCCGAAAGTACTATTTTTTGTTATAAAATTTCTCCATTGTTTCTTAAATAATTTAAGAAAATTATTGCTATTGATGCGGGTTTTATTCTTCCATTATTGATAAAGTTGCTAAATATTTTTAAATTGCAAACTTCAGCAACACAGTATTACATTATATTATGTAATTATGAGGCGATGTTTCCCACCTAAGAATTGAGCAATACGAAATCGCATTGCCATCCCGCCGTATGACATCTACATCCTGTTACGTGCCGCAAACTAGTATATTAGGTGACGGATGAACTACTGAGTTAATTTACAGTTTCATGTTAGACATCTAAATCGTGCTAGTATAACATTAACTGAACTTGAAAAAAGCAAGGAATAAAAGAGAGGAAAGCTGTATTAACAGTCTGACATGAAGGTAAGAACAACTGCACTTTCCTCTGTAGCGGACAAGATTGCACATGTCATTGTTTATTTTTAAATGAACAAAGAAATATGCTTTTGCTAAAGCTATAAATCCAGATACCAGCAATCAAATACAAGTTTATTCTGCATAGCTTAGATTAGGTTTCGTCCTATTTTTCCAACTCTAGGGCAATATGGTAGAGTATTACTTTGAGTTGCATAAGACATATATCAGACAAACGGGGAAACAAAATTACACGGCGTTGTATGTAATTATATATGTATGCAGTATAAATTACTGCTACTATTTTGACATATACAGTTATATAAATATTATATCTAGTTTTGACACTTAATAAAATATACGACGCAACTAAATGTTAATAATTCACAAAGTACTAAAATGTTGCTGATACTCTTGGAGTAGAGAAATGTAATTATGAAACAAGGATATACAGTAGATATTATAGTTACGTATTTAAATAATATTATGTTTACAAAAAGTACAAAAATCACAATTACTAAATTGCACAATATTGGTTGCAGCTAGAGGTATTTATACTATTTACCATACAAGTGCATTCAGTAATACATAATCCTTCACAGAGGGTAAATAAGTTACGGTTATGTAATTAAAAAGAAACATTACACCATGTAACTTGTAAATATAGTGTAAAAGGTGTTGGAGTTATCAGTATGCTATTAACCTTCGACAATAGATTTTTTTCAGTAACAGCAAGCATGATGACTGCTCTTTGTTTCTACCAACCTTCGAGACCTTGAATTATGCATTTATATGCATTATTATTTAATCTTCGTAATCCCTCAACAAATGAAGTTTGCTGTTCAGACTATTTCAACTTTCACTAAGTTTCTGAAGTTTGTTTCATGCTTAATTTTAGGAGGAAAATTTGAAGTTTATTTTGGCAGCATGGTTTATTATGTCTCAGTTAACTGATAAAAAGATACAAATAAGAGAGATATTTATAATGTACCAAAGAGAGGTAGGTGTAGTTCTTCCATTACTCTTTATGAAATACTCTGCTATGTGTACCTCTAAAATCCAGAGAATAAGTAAATAATTTGTCCTTATAGATATCAGAGTTTGAATCTAAGGGGGATGTAATTCTATTCCATAAGACTAAAGCGATGTCATTACTTTCATAATTTCGGTCCTAATATGATTTTCCTCGCTAGATATCCCCTGAAGAGTATTAGCTCTGATACGGGAAATTTGCTGTGATAATTCCTTCCCCAAAGGGCATTTGAAGATATAGTAATCATCTTTATCCCTTTCCTAATATATACATATGTCATTGTCTGAAACATTCTTTACTCACTCAGGAAAGTGTCAAAAAGAGCCGCAACTAGATTAGGTATTGGAGGAAGTTGGTATTTTCTATTTTTTTTGTGTGTCTATCGTAGATAAATATTAATATACTAATATTAGTAGCCTTGAGGACTGCGTACCACTATTTTTGCCAAAAAAAAGATCTTTATCAAAGATTCAGGCTCCACCGTCAGATTATACTACATTACTAATACATTAGACTGGTCAAGCCCTGATTAAATAAAATTTCAAATTTCCCGAAGCAAACACTTTTCTTACAATTTATGAAAGCTTTGCTGTAAACACTGTACTAAGCTCACTCTAGAAAATTTGCAAGCGATTTCTCATATAGCCATTGAAACAGAACTTCTGCTTTTAGGAAAGCAGAAGTTCCTTCTGAAACAACCGCCAGTTTGATATTGTTCCTGCGAAAGCAAGACTTAGAAAAAATTGTAAAAGACATTTTTAAAAATTTCAAAATGACAGTTTGTTAGGTGTTAATTCCGTGCGTATATAAGCCGGGTGAAAAGCCCTGAAATAAGTCATAGGAAAAGGAAAATTTGAATTTTTATAACAAAAGGTAACAAAGTAGCATAAATTACGTTAAAATTAGTAGTATTAATTAAATTTTACTTTTCTAAATTCAGAAGAATCTGTAGGAAACTTTCGACTTTCACTGACTAAAACAGTTTTTTCCATAGCTCCTATTTATTTTAAAGAGAAAGCTTACGAATTCGAGCCCTTCAAACGAGCTACTGCATAGCCCTTCAAATCATTTTCTTATAATGTAAACGCATTTTGATCCCAAATGGAATAAAACACGAGAAAAAATTGCAAATTTGGCCACTTAGCATCCCGTTCGCTAACCTAACGTTAAAAAGATGAGCCAGAAATGGGCTACGCAGGAAATGTTTTTCATATCCGCCCTGAGGGGCCAATCAGGCCATCTGTGCTCATATTGGGGAGTGGGTGGTAGCACGCGCTGATGACGAGTGTCCACCCCTCCACACCCCTCTGTTCTATACCCCTTGCAGGTGTTTCGACAAAATGGCGGTTACAGTCACACGCCAAGCAGTTTTAGAAGAGCGATAAATAGATCAATGTGTTGTGCTTGAATCTGACTTTCATGCTGCATTTTTGTGCAGGGTTTGGCTGGGGCGTAGAAATTATTATGATATATATATATGATGTTACTTATTTTATAATTGTTATGGACGTCCTACCAAACGCTAAAAATGCAGAATTACTCCATGTATTCAGAAGGATACTGCGTAGTTAAGTTTTGCTAAACTGATGGCCAGCTGGACCAAGGACCAAGGCGAAGGCTTACGGAGTACCTTTGCTAATAAAAGCAATTACATCCACATCATAGTTAAGAAATTTGAAATAAATCAGAATGAGCAATAGCTAAAGGAATGGAAGAGAACCGAGTAGGTTAAAATGTCAGGAGATGGATAAGAGGTCCACCTAATTGAACAGGAAATTCTTTCTAACATCTATTTAATTTTGCGAGAACCGCATTAGTAAATATGTGTTGAAAGGGGATTTAATGGCCAGCTGGTGGCCTGCGGCTATGTGACGGTATCAAATATCTATGAATACGAATGATAAACATCGGTCAGTGGAATTAACCTTCGTGAATAATTTTGCAGACAAAAAAATTATCTAGATATAAATATTATAATAAGATTAAAATACATACTTATATTTATTTCTGAGATAAAATATTTATGTCCCTAAATCTAATGGCTAATAATGTGAACGAGACTAATAATAGTTTTGCGAACACTATAGGCGCCCATGCGAAAAGCGGGTTTGCCATATTTAGTTATCGTTAATACTTTTAAGTTCAGAAGATAGTTTTAAGATGATCAAAAGTATGAAAATATGCAAATATTCGAAATTATAAGGTTAGCAAAAATAAATTTTGTTAGCCTTATGGCCAGCTGGTGGCCTGCGGCTATAAGGCTAACAAAGTTTATTTTTGCAGTTTGGTTACAAAAGAGCATGGATGCCTCACTTGGCAAGAATCATTTCATGCGATAAAGGTATGGCATTGCTTCAAGGTACAATCATGTTGGTGCACTCAAGTAACATCCATGCTTGAAATTTAATGCTGGAGGGGTCAACAAACAAAGAATGAGAACTGTGAAACGGCCCATTTCATTACGTAGAGTTTAGAATTTAGCTCTAAACCGGAGTAGCATTGATGAATGCTTGACATAGCATTGGACAGCTCATCGAAGCTATTCAATTTCGATAATGGACGGATTACAAATAGCCAGGTTTAACAAATCATATTTCCAAATGTTCCGGGAAATGTATTCGGTACTTACGTATTAACGGAACCACTTTGGCGCACTTTGGCGCAGACGGATTTCAAATTGCAGCGGAGTCCACTATGTAGCGTTTGCCTCTCTTACTAGAAGGAATGACATTGTCTCTTTAAATCGCTTCAAAATGCTTGATCGTGCTGTAAGCAGTTGGAAATTTATTGCCGTGAACTTTCTAAAAAAAGAATATTAAAAAATTTTAACAAAAAAAAATTGAATGATTCCAAATTTGACATTACGCCCAAAGGGGCTTTTAGCGTTTAGTGTGTTACCTTTACTTATTAAATAACTTGTTCTACGCACTTAAACCATAAAACTGAATTCAAGAGCAATATCGCAAAATAATTTTAAAATGAGCATATCTTTAGAATTTCCGATGCATAGTGTCTCGCGCGCTGGAGATAATTTTTTAGCCCAAAGGGACAAAGCCTCTTTGGACTAAAAAACTCCGGTCTCCAGACTCCGGTCTTTTGTCCAAAGGGGCTTCTTTTAGTCCAAAGGACTATTATTTTCGTTTTGCGATTTTTGCGTCGGAAGTATTAAATGTCGGTTCACGGTTCACTTTTCAAACTGTTGCCACCAAATATTGCGGCCCTGTATTATATTTAAAGAATTTAAATAATGAAGAATTTGCATAAATGTATGTATGTTTATCGCATTGTGATAAAATAACAGTACCTAGAGCCATCAAATTTTGAATATTGAACGTTCCCACCCGAATATGGGCATCTGGAAGCCCAAATTTGAAATTTGGAATTTGTTTTATTATCGATTTCATATTTTGTAAAACTTTAACGAATTTTTGATTAACAAATTCCAGGATTTCAAAGCTAGCAATGATCAAAGCTGTATGTAAGTAAAGCGTCGGCACTCCCACACTATAACATGACGCCAAATTGCAGCGCCAATCCACTGCAGTGGTGGCGATGTAAACTAAATCTCTTCCCCTCCCCTGCAGTGACGTCATGGAGGCTGGAAGTAAGCTGGAGAGGCCGCAATGAGTTTTGACACGATTGGATGTAAATATTTTGTAATTGCGTCGTAATTATATATATAAATGTATATATTTTCTATTTGTACAGTATTTCAGAGTCCTAAGTATACGAAAAGAATACATTTTTAAGCAAAATTTATTGTTATTAACATTAAAATTATGCATTATTTCTTCTCCACTTACAGAGCTTCTATCTAAAATACTTTCTCAAATATGACATGATTTTTTTAGCTTCTGGCATCTTTTAAATGAAAAAATCTAAGTCAATTTGTAATTAATTCTCAATTCGGTCCATTTCAAATTAGCGCTTTTTTTATTTTAATAGTGAAATACATTAAATAGCACATAACGTTCTCTGAATATTTCTGAAAGGGAATAAAAAAAAAGATTTTTTAAAATATTATTTAAAACTTGTACCTGCGTTGTTATAAAATATAGGGGAATAATTCTTTTAATTATCAGATTTTTTTACCTTTAATTTCAACAATACATATCCTAAAACTCTTCTTTATTACTTCCTTAAGTACGTATCGTCTCAAGGAAATGTGTAGAAATGTATTCCATCAGATTTCGACGAAATCTTACTCCTTACTTGCAATCCTTAATCCGCAGTATCGATACGTAAGAAAATTAAAAAACAAAATTGGTTCTGAAAAGAGCCTTTTGTAATTAAAAAGTACAAAATTAAAAAGTTTTGTTATTAATAAGTGAGCTAACAAGATTTCAGTAGAATCAAACAAACAACCAAATCAAAACAACCAATGACTGAAAAGAAAACGAGCATGCGCAGTTTTACTGATTGTGTTTCCACATCGCCACCGCTACGAGCGCTGCGGTCGTTACGATGCGCAATTTCTCCCATTGAAGTGACGTTTGCGGTCGTTACGATGCGCAATTTCTCCCATTGAAGTGCCGACGCTTTACTTACATACAGCTTTGACAATGATAACGTTGTACAGAAAAAAACATTTTTATCTGCAGAGCGTGAGACTGTGTACACGAAATTCTAAAGATATGTGTAGTTTAAAATTATTTTGCGATGTTGTTCTTTAACTAAATTTTATGGTTCAAGTGCGAAGAACATGATATTTTATAAATAAAGGTAACAGACAAAATGTTAAAAAAAACGCCCCCTTTGGACGTAATTTAAAATCTGAAACCGTTCAGATTTTTTTTTTTTTTTTCTTTTCTCTCCCCCCCCCGTGCAGTTTTGCCGTTCCTCGCTTTGAAATCGTTGAGTTTCTTAATAAAAAATTCTTTAATGTCTGACAAATATTAAATAGATAATAAAACAAATTTCAAATTAGAGTATTCAGATGCCCATATTTGGTAGAGGATTACGTTATTCAAAATTTGATGGCTCTAGGTACCGTTGTTTTATCACAATACGAGAAACATGCATACATTTATGCAGATTCTTCATTATTTAATTTCTTTAATACAGGGCTCTAATATTTAGTGTCAACAATTTGAAAAGTGAACCGACATTCATAGCGAACCAACGCCAAAATGCCAAAACGAAATTAATAGCCCTTCTGGGCTACCGCCTTTTGGGCTTAAAAAACTGAAAGCTTTCAGATTTTATATTACACCCAAAAGGGCGTTTTTTTAACGTTTTGTGTATTGCTTTAATCTATTAAATATGTTCTTCGCCTTCGTTCAGCCATAAAATTCAGTTCAACAGCAATATCACAAGATAATTTAAAATGAGCATATCTGTAGAATTTCCGATATACAGTCTCGCGCGCTGGAGATAATTTTTTTTTCCGTACAGTGTTGCCATTGCTTGCTTTGAAATCGTTGAGTTTCTTAATCAAAAATTAATTAAATTGTTACAAAATAGGAATGCGACAACAAAACAAATTCCGAATTCCAAATTTGGGATTCCAGATGCCCATATTCGGGTGCAGACGTACGTTATTTAAAATTTGATGGCTCTAGGTACCGTTGTTTTATCATAGTGCGAGAAACATACATACATTTATGCAGATTCTTCATTATTTAATTTCTTTAAATATAATACAGGGCGATAATATTTTGTGGCAACAATTTGAAAAGTAATTCAAACTTTTAAAGTTTTTGACGCAAAATGCCAAAACGATATTAATAGCCCATCTTGACTAACTTCCTTTGGGCTAAAAACCTTCCAAAGTGCAAAACACGTAACAGCACTACTCAGTAGCTGTCCACCTCGCGCAGCACATTTTTTTAAGATATCGTTATTTGCGTGAAAAATAATATTGCAATCATTAATTATATGGAGCAGAAAGAACGACTGGCTTTTTTTGCATTATGCGAAAAGAATCAATTTTTCTCTTAACTACGATTATCTGCCAGAGGGATAGGATAACTTCAAGGAGGACTAAATTTCTCCACGGAAAACGTATAAAGTATGAACTGACTCATATTCGTGTTATAAAAATGCCACGTTCTCGTATCTTCTGGACCACTCGTGAGATGAGGAGATGCTGAGCTGTCATCCGAAATTGAACTGATAAGAGAATTGTTTTCACAATGGACAGAGCATTCACAGAAATTAAGAGATTTCAACAGCTTTATGTTCCAAGTCTTCTTTACCATATTGAAACTTTGGAACGAAAAATAGGAACATCAGTTAAATTCCAATCGCAATGGTATAAATAAGGAAGGAACTCCAGAGTTTTATTTCTATTATACTTGGGAAGACGAAACGGAAGGGTGAAATGACCATTGCTACGAGCTTTTCAGTTTATTATAAAATAATGTTTCCCGGATGTGATTCCAAAATTATGATACTGATAAGAATTTTTCGTTATTATTGTCAAGTATTACTTGTTGCAAGAGAACATTTTCTAATTGCAAATAGATTAAGAAGCATTTCAGACCTAATACAGAACACGACTTCAAGGAAATTTACTGGTCTCTTGCCAGAAAAGTAACTGGAGTAACGAAACAAGCGTTTAGAATATTATCAAGGATTTTACTGACATGAAAACAAAAGAGACTTTTAAAAGAGACCTTTAAAATGCTGTAATTGAAATTTTATTTCAAAAATAAATGCATAAATTTTATTTATTTAATTATATGTCATTTTGATACTTTATCAGATTGTTGGTACACTTTGAGAGAGGTGACGAACGGTTTTTCGGGACGGCAAAAGTTCTGCCTTCGCCACCGCACTACTCTATCTTGAGCGTAGAATAATTTTTCCCTCGTTGTGTCTCTGAAAAGGTTACCAAAAGAAATTTTTTTGGAAGCCAGGATGCGGGACTCCACAATCAAGAATTCTGAGCGCACGGTCCCCTATTTCCCTTTTTCTCCCATTAGTTGTGGCGCGTGTGAGTCTCGTGCCAAGGGAAACCGTATTTTTTTCGCTCGGAGCATGCCTAGGGGGTCCAAAAATACCGCATGAGGTGGTTAATAATGCCACTGCACGAAAACGAGAGCGTGAAAGATGCGTTACTTTATGCCAGCCCCCTTATCGTGGGTCTCGCAATATTCCTCCTCTTTTGCATCACCTCTCTGTCATATTTCACCTTCACTTTTTAAGCAGACGGACTTTTTTAGGGATTTGTTCATGCAAAACGATTTGTTTGGAAGCAGTTTTTATATATCTAACCCTCCATTTCCGAACTCAAATGTCCTCTACTTGTCCTTCAAAAATGACTGAATAAGTTTGGGTGTCGTTCTTTATTAAAGAAAAAGTTTATGAACGTGTAAAAACTTTTGTATTTCACAGATTATCTCGTTACTAGCATTACTGCATCATATTAATTCTTTTTTTAAGCAAATGTGTACTTTTTAAAATATATTTCATAAAATGCATATTAGTAAACCTCTATACGCCTGTTAATGTTAAAAACTTTGGACCACTTAATGGTTTAAGAATATTAAAATGAACTCATTTCCATATCTGTAAATAATGTGGAATTCCCAGTGCATCGAAGATATATTGCACTTTACCTTTATGGTTAATAATTCTTTTTACTAATGCATTGTATTTATATGATTCCTTTGTTAAATACTTATTATCGTTTCGATCCACATAAAATAAGTGAATAAATGTTAATTTTTTAAGATATGATTTTCTTCTAAGGTTATTAGTGAAGCTAATCGAAATTAAATCCGCCGATTTTAGCAAAGAAAATATTTTTAAGTACAGAGTTAACATTAGATACGTAATTTCTGTTGTCTCTCCGTGTCAGTTAAAATGATTACGAGCAGCAGTAGAATCCATATTACTGTGTATATTAAATAGGTTAGATAGATACTCTGAGACAGGGTCTTTTTATATCTATTTTATTTATTTATTTATTTTATTTTGCATACTTTTTTAAAGACGCAGGATAAAAGAAAGAAATAAATTAAAAACATTTTGATGATTAGTAAGGTCACAGCTTTTCAAAATCAGTTATGTAACAAACGCGTATTCTCGATCTTCAGATGGATCAAAGTACTTTGGCACAACAGTCACAGAGGACGAGTTTTCCCCTCTAGGCTTATTTATCTGGTTCATTGACTGGTTGATAACTAACATTTCAATATGATATATATTTCAATATGACTTCTCACTATATATTTCAATATGGCTTTTATTAAATTAGCGCTACAGCCTCCTTCAATAACATATAGTGAATTAACAGCTTTATAAAGTACTATTTATTAACTCATAACGCATTTCTCCCGCGTTCTTGGCATGCCATCGTGATGTAATGGTCAGCATACTCGGCGCGTATTCGTGAGGTCCGAGGTTCAAGTCCCGGCGAGGGCGCTGCTCATTTTTTATCTTTCCTGTTTTCAAAAAATATCTAATGCCTCTACATAGTAATGAAAATAAATACACTGCTCGACATTGAAAATGCAACACCAAGAAGGAGTGGTCAGAAATTTATGCAAATTTTAGAGTAGACGTACGTCACTGAGTTATGCGAATGATGTGAAACGCGCAGCTCTCCGACGCTCGTGAAGTAAGATATAAGGGAAGGAACGTGCAGAATGGTCAATATTCGTGTCGTTATTTCTGCCAGAAGAATTATCGAAGAAAGTTGGTTTTTGTCCCGGAGGATACGTGTAATAGGAGAGAATGCCAGGCCGCCGTCAACGAGGGCACTTCCAGCAGATAGACGATTTCACGAAGGGTATGGTGATCGACAAGGACGGTTTGGTCCTTACCTCAAATCGCAGCTGATACCCACATGGATGCGAGCACGGTGTATCGGCTATGGCCAACATGGTTGGAACAAGGGAATGTGGGAAGAAGGAGGGGTGCAGGTGCAGCCAGAGTGACGTCAGCACGCGTGGATCGACGCATCCGCCGACAAGCTGTGGCGGTCCCGCAAGTCACTTGTACCGCGATTCTGCAGCATGTGCAAGATACCCTGGATGTTCCTGTGTCGATCAGAACCATTTCCCGTAGCTTGGTTGAATGTGGCCTGCACTCACGGTGTCCGTTAAGAATACTGCCATTGACCCCACACCATAGACGCCAACGTTTAGATTGGTGCCGTACTGGAGCGATGTGGATGACAGAATCGAGAAACGTCGTGTTCTCAGATGAGTCACGCTTCTGTTTACCCAGTGACAGTCGCCGCATACGTGTGTGGCGTCGACGTGGAGACAGATCTAATCCGGCAGTAACTGTGGAACGTCTCACCGCCCGACAACGTGGCATAATGTTTTGGAGCGCTGTTACCTACGATTCCAGGTCACCAGTTCGTATTCAGGGCACTATGACGGCCCAACGGATAATGTACTGCGGCCGGTGGCGATACCCTACCTTCAGGGGCTGCCTAATGCAATTTTTCAACAGGATAACGCCCGACCATACAGTGCTCGCATCTGCCAACATGCTCTGCAAGGTATACAGATGCATCCCTGGCCACCGTACTCTCCTGATCTGTCACCAATCGAACATGTGTGGGATGTGATTAGACGTCGTTTGCAGACTCTGCCCCTGTTTCGTTCGGAAGACGAACTGTGGCAAATGGTTGAAAGAGAATAGAAAGCCATTCCTCAGGACACCATCCGCAAGCTTATTGACTCTATGCCTAGACGTGTTTCTTCGTGCATCGCTGTCCACGGTGGTCCTACGTCCTACTGAGCCGACACCGTTCTCTCTCTGTATTCTGGCTATCATTTTGAAATAAAGATCAGTTATTGCTGCTTGCCGTCTCTGTCTTTTTTTCAAATTTCATCACTTTCTGATCACTCCTTCTTGGTGTTGCATTTTCAACGTCGAACAGTGTATATTCTGAAAATTTTAAGAAAAGCCTTTCTATCATAAAAATCAGTGTAGACGCATAGTCCGGAAACAAGGCTTTGAGATCGAATACTCGGCGCGTATTAGAGAGTCCGGCTAGGTTATTGCTAATTTTTCATGTCGCCTGCTTCGAAATAAAATAGTGTCTCTACAAGCTAATTAAAATTAATTTCGCATTAAAGTATAATATTTTTTTCATGCGCAGAAAAGCCAATTAAATTATTCAGCTTGCTCCCCTGGAGCTTGCATGTTTGATGCTAAACAAATGTTTTGTAAAACGTTTTCCGCAAAATTTTAAATTGCAAAACTGTAAATAAAATGTGGGCATTTTCATTTAAACAATATTTTTAAATCATAGGGTTGTGCACTAACTTATCGTCATTGTAAATTTTATTACTATCTGCAGTTTGATTTCTAATATTTAGTAAGTATTATAGCGGAAGACAAAGTTCAGGTACCTCAACGACTAGTGTTTACACCCATACTGAATCAAAACATTTTGGAACTTTGAATAATAGAAGACGATTCGATTAGTTTTTTTTTTTTTTTCAATAGTATTTTACATGAAGAATTGAATGCACTAACTCTAAACTTTCTAAAATTACTATGTCTGTAAAAAAATTAAAATAATTGTCTTCTTAAAAATGTTATAAGGTGTTATCACCTTCCTTTTCCCGTGCCTTTGGGATGTGACTGGAAGCATGCCCGACGCGTCTTCGGGAGGTCTGGTGTTCGTATGCCGGCGGGGGCATTGCACAATTTGACGCTTCTGCACCGATAAAACCTATTAAATCTGCTGTGCAATTTTGTGTTGTAGAAGGGCTACGAACATTTTTATGCATTACTTGTATAGTTTTCTAGGTTAAAACTAATTAATACTCCTAAATTTTACAGGGATTTATTAAATTTTTTGAACTTTTTGGAAAAGCTTATCTGAAATTTAGCCGACTTTATTAAGCATGCTTCTGGTGCTATTGTCCAATCTAGTGACGTATTTGTGATAGTTTTGGATTAAAAAGAAATCTATTTTCTGTTTAAATTCCATAACAATCATAATAAAACGCATATTTACCACCATATATGGAGTTGCAAATGTAACATTAACTTTTAGGAAATTATAACTGATAAATTCAAATAACTGTATAACAGTAAGAGCAACATTTGTGCCATAGACAACTTCCAGCAAAATGACGAAAATACAAATCGTAATATTCTTTCTCTACTGTCTTCACATAACGTTAGAAAGTAACGCTTCAAGGAGATTCAAGTGAAATTTTAATATGCTGGATATATTTAACAGATGGCTTTTAAATGGTGAGTTTTGTTATTCGCTAATTCCATTGTTGTGTTTGTTTTAAAAAATGTTCTTACTGCGAGAAAGAAGTTTAAAACATTTTCAACTTTTACAAATATGATTTACATTTGTTTACTTTAAGTCAATAGTGACATCCGGGACGAAAGATATGCCAAGATGAAGAATGATTATACACAAAATTGCAAAAAAGAAAAGAATACGCTGCCCATTCGAGCAAAGAGAGGAGTTGATTTTCCAATGGGCTTAAAAAGAAGTGGAAGGAAATGCCGGAAATGACCCATTTGCCCAAGAAGCCCTATCCCTGCTTTTCCCGGATCCGGCTTTTGTCTGATGATAGAAGTTCACATGCAGTGGAAGCGAGAGGAGTACTAGCTTACTTATGTTTCACAGCATTGAGCAAACGCAGCTAACTTCCACTCTGAACAGTTTGTTTTCATTTCGAAGTTGCTTTTGCGTAGCTGGTAGGAATTTACTTTTACTCACGCTCAGTCCATCTGTCCTTTTTTTAGAAGGGTGGGGGTTAGGTGCTTTGCAATTTATGGTTTCCTCAGTGACCTTTCAATTTTTTTTCTTTTTGTTTTGTTTTGCTGTCTTTTTTGTTTGGTTTTTCTTTTTTATTTTGGAACACAATAGATGAATAGAAGATCCATCAGACATGCCAACGGCGCAATTAGAACATTGTCGCAATTTAATAAATATTAACCACTCACATATGCACTGAGAAACACATCTAGATCGATGTATGATATGTATATTTTGAGGAAGGAGGGTGGTATGCAAAGCACTTTGGGAACATCTTTAGCAAGTATGGAAAGCTTTGTTTAGGAGGACCTACTTCTTAGTCGTTCTCAGACTTTTGTTTTTCCTGAATTCATAGATGCAGTCGTATAATTTTTTAAAATTTCAGTGTCAAGAAAAGATATTATTTATAAGAATGGGACCATAAATATGGCAATCTTTAAATGTTTCAATAATAAAAAAAGAGGTCAACTATTGACAGAGGAGGGGAAAAGAAGAAAAAGAAGAAGCTTTAACTACAAGAAGTAACTTTGAAGTCTCTTGAACAGATCAAATGAATTTCAGGAATTGTAAAAAGTTTGACACTTTTCAAATAACAATAATGCTTTTTAAACATTGTTAATGGTTGAATTAAAATAAAAAAAATTTGAAGGTAGCCTTTGTTTTCAGAAGGGCGGCAATTTTTGTCGATATTTTGCTTTTAAAAAGTATGGTAACTTTAAAGTTAAAACCTTTACGCTAATGAATGCTAACTATCGGGGAATTGACTGTTAGCGATTATTATCTTATGCCTCATTTCTTCATGCAGTGGTAACTCATGCTGGGTCGCATATTATATATGGTATTATTGTGTTTCAGTAAGAAAAAAAGGGGAAGAAGTAGAAAGAAAAAAAAGGGGGTAACCTATGTAACGTAAGGTCTCAAAAAGTTCGGAGAAACACCACTAAAGTGTTTTTATGGTTTAAAATACAGTTTTTAAAATCAAGGAGCCACGAAACATTTCGGAAATATATACTATAGAATAACTTCTGCCAGCCAATTTTTCTTAGAAACTCAGTATGTTTGACAGATACGGCATTTCAAAGTCTTTTTTATTGAGTGTCGAACGAGATCAAATGTTAAAAAATTATTACATGTCATTAACTTTGCCTGTCACTGAGTAATGACGTCTAGTCTATAACGGACATGTCTTCAGCACTACTTTACTTAGCATTTATCTGTAAATGCTTCCAATTGCAAAAATTTCCTGTAGCAAATAATGCTTAAATTCAGTTGGAGCCTATTTTAGCACTCCTCAGTTCTTGAGGGAAAGCGTAATTTAATTCGCAAAGTACTGAAACCCAAATGAGATGAGCTAGAACAGTGTCTCAAACTCAAATTGCAAATGTGCCTAATGCACGATTTGAAAGTAGCTAACGGGTCGCAACTAAAAGAAAAGGAGAGAAAAAAAGAAATGCTAAAAAAATGCTGCTAAACTTCAAAGCAATTTCACTACATATTTTTCAAAACATATATCAAAGTAAAAAAAAAAAAAATCTAAAAGCTTTCAGATTATACATTATGCCCAAAGGGGTGTTTTTTACTTTTAAATTTAATATTTTAAGTCTTCTGTGTTACCTTTATTTTTTAAATAACATGTTCTTCGTACTTAAACCATAAAATTCAGTTCAACAGCAATATCGCAAAATAACTTTGAAATGAGCATATCTTTAGAATTTCGGATACACAGTTGCGCGCGCTGAAGATAATTTTTTTTGTACTGTGTTGCCATTGCTCCCTTTGAAATCATTGAGTCTGTTAATCAAAAATTCATTACAGTTTTACAAACTATGAAATAGATAATAAAACAAATTTCAAATTTGGGTTTCCAGATGCCCATATTCCGATGGAAACGTACGTTATTCAAAATTGGATGGATTCAGCTACCGTCGTTTTATCACAATGTGACACATACGTACATTTGTGCAAATTTTTTCATTTTTTCATTTCTTTAAATATAATACAGGGTTGTAATATTTGGCGGCAACAGTTTGAAAAGTGAATCAAAGCAAAATGCCAAAACGAAATTAATAGCCCTTCTGGGCTAGCGGCCTTTGGGCTAAAAGAAAAGTTTCCAATTGATACTTATTTTCTGCTGAAATCTAAAATCTGCAATCTGGCTGCAAGAAATTTCTGTTGGTCAGAATTTATAATTCAAGCTCATTGACAGCTAAATATTAAAATTTTCAGACTCGTATTTATTCAAATAATTGAAACATATTGAAGTAAGTCTAAGGTAACTCAGTTTTAACGTAAAAAGAACCACACGAGACTTCCAAAAAGCGATAAAACTTGAGAATAAATAATGGCAACCTGTTTTCTTTCCTTTATTTATTAGATTTTTCTATGGCGCATATAGAAAAAATACATATTTGTATGTAAATAATAATAAACTTCTTTATTCTTTAATGTACATTTTAGCTACAACACCACATTGCGTTTCATACAGTTTGTAATCTTAGAGACAAATTACTAGAAAGTATCTTCATTACAAATTGTAGATATTCATCGGCAGTCTTATTAATTCAAAGTCTAATTATTTCGTAGACTTATTAATTTTTAACTGCGAAAAAAGACTTTTCACAAAATTCAAGGTATTTTCATTTATTGAATGCATTTTTGAAAATGTGTTTCGATAGAAATTATATTTTAAAATTCTAAATTATTTAAAATGCTGCACAAAATGTTACTCAGTTTCTTTTCTTCCTCTTTCCTATTGGAAATATGCCCCATCATTAATTTATTCAATTTTCATTTATATTTTTCAATTTATTTTTAT
>KK120266.1:765720-797410 GCA_000611955.2 Stegodyphus mimosarum | reverse complement strand
TTATTTCTATTAAATATTTATTTATTTTCATTCTTAATAATTTTTATTTTTATGTTACATTTAATTAATTATTTGATTTTGTTTATTATTTAATTAATTTAATGTATTGCTATTTTTTCCTATATCTCTCAACAGTTTATTTAAATTACTCACGATTGATAATTTCATTCATTGTTTCACAGTTCCTATAATATCCTTGTCGAAGGTTCTGGCACTTAGAGTTTCATAAATTAAGTTTTGATAGTTGCTTGATAAATTTATTTGTTGACCTGAAGTCATTTCTAAAATAATCTGGTTCAGTATCGAAATACAGTTTGATTATTATTTAGTGTAATAGACATTCGTGATTAATTTCTTTTAAAAATTTTGACAAAAACCACTAAATTAAATGTGAAAATTAAATAGACAAATATTTAAGAAATTTCTGATAAGTAATCGCATTCTAGAGATTAGATTCATGAATGTACGATGCAGATGAATTTATTTATTAAAGGCTACCTAAATTTAAAAAAAGTGTACTTTTTTCTCCACGTTTCAAAGGGAAGAATGAGAAAGAGTATCGAACACCATAATTCAATCACTTTTAAAGCAAAAAATGAATAATTTATCAACACATAAGATTAAAAAAAACTAAGCTCACAGTGCCGAATGACAAGGTTGGAATATATACAGATATACGTTTGGTGCTGCTGATTGCAGCGGAATCATAGCAGTCCCAAATATGAAATTTCAGCGCTCTACGACTATTCGTTTTTGGGTTGTGATCTGTACGTCTGTAGAGTTTACATTTTGTCTTCGAAAAAGAAAATCATTCAAATGGATTTAAGAGTAGTTAAAATGGGTATTTTCAGTGAAATATGATAACTTGAAATATTTCGCGAGTACAATATTTCCTTTATTTCACAAAGGATGTAAAAAGCGGAAGAGATTGTCTTTGATAAGTACTAAATGATGTAATAACAAGCATAAAACATATGAAATATTAAAAATAAATTTATAATGATTAAATTAATTAATTAATGTATGTAAATGCATATAAAAAGGTAAACAGAAAATTCAAAACTTCTTGCGATGTATCAAAAGTCTTTTTGTCCACAATTTGAGAATAAATAACCCTAGAATTTCTCTATCTAAGATGCTTATTTATTAGTTCTTCGTCTATCTAACTTTTAAATATCTTCGAAATAGTTGACTTAGTGGATATTAAACGGTGTGCCACATACATAACTTAACTCTTTTTTGATGAATTTAGTAGCAGGCTTTTAAGCCTACTAAGTAATATCGTCCTCATTTTATACAGGAAAAGAAACGAGACCTTTCATTTGATTGGAACTCTAATAAATCACCACGTGCAACAAACTTCAATCATATTACCCCGGACGGACTGACACTTATAAATTTTCCTGGCACTTAATTAGAGAGAAGGATACAATCTTCCTTGCACTATTTCATCAGGAAATGCACAGGATATTGCCTATATTTCATTTATCATTTCTCCCTTTATAATGCTTTTAAGGAGTGGAAGCCGTCTAACTAGCGCGGCCAATCTGCTTAAAATTGTCGGCACTTTTTTGCCAAGTTATCAGGACAAGTTATCAGCATTCTGTGTGTATTCTTTGAGAACATGGTAAATTCTGTGATAGGGTTCTTATCCTTACGTTCTAAGTCCTGAACTGGAACAGGGAGCGGAAGGTACGCTATGTTCTGATGTAACTGCTGAGCTGGAGAATAACTGCACGTGAAGGGATTTGAAATCCTCTTTTATTCACTCACTATTAAATACAAACCTCCCAATTCGGGAGAGATACAGAACGTAACAGACCACACTTTGGTCGAACTTAACAATCAAATAAATTTAAATAAATTAAAATATAACTTAAATTAAACTTTGCTTCGCAGAGCAATTCGCGGAAGTTGGCCTCTATCTAAAAGGGTGCGTAGCAAGGTATACTAAATACTACCGCACTTTAATTTATTTTACAATGCAATCACGTAGTAAGCACTATGGCTTATAAATTTAAACTGTTAGCTGGTCAGACAAACGTTGAGCAGCGTGACCGTGATCTGAGGCAAAGCTCTCACACACCGAGAGGTTTCTACCTCTGTCTTAAATAGTGCTTGGCTGAACTTCAAAAATTAGCATAAGCTAAAAACGCGCGCTTCTTCTGACAGGAAGTTGAAGCAGAGAGGAGATAGAAAAGATTTAAATTAAAATAAACTCGGTTAGTTTAACTAAAACCTTACAAAGTGATCGTTACTTACCCAAAACAAGTTTACACCGCACCTTAAGAAGTTCAGTTTATAACGTGAAGAATGCAGTCTTAATCATGATGCGGGGATGCCCATGCGAAGATCTAAGTGAATATTCGCAAACCTGAATAAAGGTACCAGTACTGTTGTCTTAGCGGGAAACGTGAAAATTTCTCCTTTAATGTTGTGAAGTTAAGAATAGATACATCATTTATGCGACGGGCTAACGACGGGATTAAGATGTTGAGTTTAACACACTTATTAGTAGTTTACCTTTCCAACTTTTTTTATTCATTACTAGCCCAAAAAATGCTATTAGTCTCGAAATGGGTTTTGCGTTGGTTCACTATAAACGACGTATCATTTTTCAAACTGTTGAAGCCAAATAGTATCGTATTTTTAAAGAAATTAAATAATGAAGAATCTGCATGTATGTATGTCCCTGGCATTGGGAGAAAACGACGGAACCTAGAGCTATCAAATGTTGAATAACAAAGTCCTCCACCCGAACATGTGTACCTGGAAGCCCGAATTTTGAATTTCGAATTTGTTTTATTATTTAGTTCACATTTTTTTAAAACTTTAACGAATTTTTGATTAACAAAGTCACCGATCTGAAGGCGAGCACTGGCTACTTTGTTCGAAATAAAACATTTTTATCACCAGCGAGGGAGACCGTCGCCATTCAGAAAAATGTAAGTTCTTTCAATCTTGCAATTTTAATTAACGAACTCGACTCTATGAAAACAATGTGTTACTGTGGCCGGAAATAAAATACTTATTTAGTAAACCCTAAGGCACTTTCAAATTTAATCTGGAAGGTTACTGAGTAATAAACTAAGCGATTTAAAGGCAATAAACACAGTTCTTAAGAATATTTTTTCTATTTTTTAATGTGATTGATTTAAACAAACATAGATTAAAATCGTAAAAAGTCTAATTAGAAATATTCAATTTTTTATGAAATGATACTAGTTGGGCTCATTAAAATCAGTATACACTATTTATTTTTTATGATAACTATTTTAGGCTGCTAATATTTAGAGAACTAATACAGCGAATACACATGGCAACCTCTACCATGAATTCTAGAGATATGATGTTTTAAATATTTTGTGATTTTGATGTTGAAGAATTGAATTTTATGTGGCACAAGTGCGAAGGAGGTGATGTTTAATAAATAAAATTAACACAAAAAATTAACAAGAAAAAGGCCAAAAAAAGTTTTCGTTTGCCATCGTACTAAGAAAGCTGAATACTGATATCATAAACTTACCAAAGACTGGAAAAAAACTATACAAATGTATTCAACACTTAGCACTACATCGGGAATTCTAAACATATCTGTACATGGTTTAAAAAATAAGTGATTTTGTTATTGAAGTATATGTGGCGTAAGTGCGAAGAAAACGATGCTTAATATTAAAGCTAAAAAGACAAGAAAAGGAGGGTTAGCAGGAGTGAATGCGAGAGTAGACTGGTAGTCTGCGAGCTCAGGGAGAACATAGAAAACCTGAACAAACCCTTTAGGACGACTGTTAAAATCTGAGCCCTTTCAGACTTTTCTTTTCAGACTTTTCTAGTTATTTCACTTTAATTTTTTTAATTATTTATATTTCTTAATGCCATTAATCTTTTCCTTCCGATGAGATTATTGCCTTTTTGTTTCATGATTTCTACAATTATGACGAATGTTTCATGTGTTTGTTAGGTGACAAGACAGACTTAAGGCCATGGGCGCTCGGGAAGTTTCCTAATTCCCCATAGCCCCATCAGTCTCTGAATGCGTCATCATACTAATTTTTTGCTGCAAGTTGTAAATATACATGGTTTTGGAACACTTTTCGCTGTCACAATACATTGCTTGGTACACTATATTGCAATATTAAAATGCTGTTGTAAATTTTATATGCGTGCTGTGACTTATCTCACTTGTCTGACAGTAACATCAGAACAAGCCCACGAAATTCATCATGGCAAACAGTGCAGGTGGCTTTCGGGATTGGATCGGTGGCAAGAGCCTTGAGCACCATATAGGTGACAGTACGATTTCGCTCAGTTCTGCCCCCCCCCCCAATTTCGATGGGTAGCACCCCAGGCAGACAAGTTCGAGGGTCTCCCACACCTCTTTTCCTACCACGAGGATCTTCGGCTCGCCGCATATTTAGAGTGCCCCCATGCCGCATGCACACTATACATTTACAAACATCCATGCCTTCTCTGGAAGAACCCGGGTCCTTGGGTACAGTAGTAGGCTTCCCTAACCACTATACCATCTGGGGTGGGGCAAATTTTATCTCAGTAAGAGTTTGCGGACTCATATGTTGGCAGTTTTATTTTTGTTCTTTAGAAAACGTTCTTGATGTAGATAAGAACTTCAGGAAATGAAATCCTGTTAGCATAGGATACAATTAATGCAATCCCGCTGTGGAAATAGTCACCTTAGAAGAGTATAACTGTGTGTGACATTAATTGCAATTATTTATTTATGTAACAGACACATACACACACACAAACAAAAAAAAAACAAAGCAAAAAACTGCCAACAGTTCTCCAGCCATTAATTAAAGCATATTATTAAGTAACCAGAATGCAATGCAGTTCTTACACAAGCCTTTAAGATGTATTAAAAAGCATTCAGGAGATGCAGATCTTCTCGATTACAAATAAAGAACCCTATTATTCTCCTACTCTTCAAACTGACATTCAATTTTCCTTTTCAAACAATAATTTTGAATATATATATATATATATATATATATATATATATATTTGTAAATGCTGGAGTTAACAAATGAATTCTGCTCTTTCATATTCTTGGCATAGGCACAAAAGCTAATAATTCAGATCATATTCACATCATATGCTTGAGAAAGTAAAATATTAATTTTCAAAATAGACTAAAATCATCTTGCCAATTTCAAGAGAAAGGAAGCAAGGTACTTTTAGTAAGCAAAGTATGGGGAAAACCTTTTTGTAATTTACTTAAAATTTTGTTGAATGTGTAAGGTTTTAGTTAAACTAACAAAGTTTTATTTTAATTTAAATCTTTCTATCTCTTCTCATATTCAACTTCCCGTTAGAAGAAGCGCGCGTTTTCAGCTTATGCTAATTTGAAGCGGAGCCAACGACTATTTAAACCATAGGTAGAAACCTCTCAGTGTGAGAGAGCTTTTAGTCTCAGATCACGGTCATTCTATTCGACGTTCGCCTGATCAGTTAGCAGTTAAATTCTAAGCCATAGTGCTAGTTAGGTGGTTGCTTATTGAAATAAATCCAAGTGCGTTAGTATTAGTAAATCTTGCTACGCACCATTTAGTTAGAGGCCAACCTCGCGTACAGCTCTGTGAGCAGCGATTAATTTAATTCCTATTTGGTTTAAATATTATTTTAATTGTTCATTTTAGACCAAGTGTGGTCTTTACTTTCTGTATCCCTCCCGAGTTGGGAAGTGATTTGTAAATAATAGTGATTTAATAAAAGAGGATTTTAAATCCCTTTCAAGTGCAGTTATTCTCCCACTTAATCACAGTATTTACCACCAGAACATAGCTGTATTCAGCTCCCTGTTCCAGATCAGGACTTAAGGAGTTTCACAAAGATGTTTGCCAAGAATATGCACCCAACACTCAGTCCTGACAAATGATCTATTTGACAGCCAGTGATGTATTGCGTTCTATGTTTGAATTAACTTTTTTTCTTCATTTTTTAAATTCAATCAACATTAATTTATCAAAAAAAGATAACAATTCATTAATTATTTCAATTAAGAAATAAATGGTATATTTTTTAAATTTCTGAATTCACAATTAAGGGAAATATCTGAGAAAAATGGTAAGTTCGTTGAGTGCATAGTTTCTTATATCTAAATCTTATTCTTCTAAAATAAAATGTTTCGCATAGGTATGTGTGTGAAGCAATATTTTGACTCATTCCAGCCAAACTGTGTTATGTCTCCAACATTATGCGTACTTTCACGTTTCATCCTATGCAATTTATTACTTGCTTCATTTCCACCGGATTGGGTGGTAATGATGCAGCTTGGAATATAACTTGACAGCCGGGTGAACTTTTCTATATTAATCTAATTGGTTCTAGACCGCCATTAAGCTTTTTTTCCTCTAGGCAAATGAAATGCCTCCTTCATTTTCAAAATTTCAATACGGGGGGGGGGAGCAACTGAACTTTGACAGTCATCGCTGTAATCCGTCCGACATCCCCTTCGTGCCCCAAAGAAAATACACGAACAAAAGATCGACATTCTCCCACATTTCCATAATCAAAGCTCCGCTTTCAGGAAAGAGGGGGCCTCGACCATTGTCCCGGGCCCCTCTTTAGGTTCGGACAGGGGCCACGCGACCTTTAATAAGAGCTCAGCGTGGGAACGGATCGAGCAACCGCTGTGAGACTAACAAGTTGGCTTCCCGTTTAGCAGCACCAGAGGAGACGGGCACCACTTTTGGCAATTTCAGCGCTTTCAATTCCGCCACTATATTCTCTGTAATACGCCAATACACGTATATTTTTTTACTGGTTGTTGATAATTAATAAAAATGTAGTATATAAGGAAATGGTTCAGCGCTATTAGCACACTTTTGTTAGAAATGGAAATTTGAAAAACTTTTTTTATAGAAATTTTTTTTACGAATTTTTTTTATAGAAATAATAAATTTAGTACATTTGAAAAAGTCATTTTATTACTAACTAACCATGGCGTATGATTAGTTTTTAAGAAATTATAGCATGGGTTCTCAACTAGGCGGAATTCCTCTCTGAAGGAATATCATACTTTCAGGTGGTAATGTGGTCAGCCTTTTATTTAGTTGTTAAGCCTTTAGTTTTAGTTTATGGATATAAAATATTACGTATAATCAAGTTTTAATATTTACCATCATTTTCTTTAGCTTTTTATTGTGTAATTTAAAAAAAAACCTCTTAAAAATAATCCAGATCGAAATAAACATACATGTATTTTTTGAGCTTGGGAAAAGAGGGGGGGGGGAGGAAGAATGATCTGCTAGCAGTGGTGAATGGGATGCGTGGAGCGCGAAAACCAGTGAATTATAGTAAAGTATACTAGAGCTACTTGCTTAGAGGACGGAAACTTCGGAGGAGGACCTACTAAGGAAAACTGGATCGTATTCACGTTAAGCAAATTAAAATTGACGCTAGGCCTCTTTCTTTTCGTTTAAAGAGCAGCTTTTAATGCATAGGATTACTACGAAAACGTGAGGACGTTGTAGGACAAATAAAACGAACAAAAGATTTTACACACACATATATTTCATTTCATTTTATTTTTTTATTACATTTATTTATTAGAAATGACCCTATGTAAAATTAGTCCACGATATGAGAAATAAAATACATAATTTAAGATGTCTGCAGTTATATTCTTAATAAACGTTAAATCTATAAATGAACTGCCAAGTGCACTTGGATAACTTCTTGGTACCATATTAAGATTAAAGTGATGGCTCATAAAATCAAATACCTTTTTCGTTCGATGTCTACATTGAAATCTCCCATAATAGTAAAAAGAACATCTGTATGTATAGTAAACTCTTCATCGATCAATAAAATGGTCTCAGAATATCTCATCAATGCACTAAAAAAGAACATGTTCAAATCTTCCGAATTAACAGTTGGATGAATCTTTGCGGATGCTAGAATAAATCTTGACTGTTCATCACACTTATATCAAACATACAAATATCGCCTGCATCTGAATCCTATATTCTCTTACGATGCTTAATAGTAAATTATGTTGGTACACATTCTGCTACATTCGTCAAATTTCTATAAATCGCAACACCACTATCTAGGAGAAATAAAACAAAATTCAGAAAACACAACCCGAACATACTGTCTACGCGCGATTGTCTACCAGATGATCTTGCCACTCACACGCTGTCGCGCATGCGCACGGAGCGTCACCAAAATTCCACTTTTTTGTCACCTTAAATAGTATCTTAATTTTTGCTTTTCCGTCAGTGAAGAACGTAATCCTACTTTAAAAAACCACGAAAATGCCTTTGCTGCAGCAATTCCTATGCAGAAGCTAGCAATTAGAATCCGCTTCGAATGGAATGCGAGACAAGACCGACATTGGATACAATCAAAGAACTTTAGATGAAGAAATTCCATTTTAAGTTCTTTAAGGCTGCCTTCAGACGGCGATCAATAAATGTCACAGAGGCATAATCACAAGGAATAAAATGCGGGAATTCCGTTCACACCTGCTACACAGGGTCTAAGCCGCACCCACTTAGAGAAGCTAAATTTGCGCATGCCTGGATGTGTCTACAGCTTTCCCACTCTGTTTTCCCAATCAGGTTTCGCGCGTTCTTGTCTGGTCGACGCTTATTCCAAGTCGGCATAAAGTTGAAAACTTCGAACTTTACGCCAAGAGCTCTAAACAAGATTTTGCGACGTAGCACAGACTGGTTGCCTGGTAACGTAGCTCGGTTTAAAGCACTTACGCTCTTTATACCGTCGTCTGAACGCAGCTTAATAGAACAGATAGACTTTGTACCGGTACAGGATCAACAAAGCAGCTGAAAACTGGTTTCCGCTCTTTGCTGGTATTGTATGCTCGTATGTTAAAATTAATAATTTAATGGAATTCTTTCCCTTTTGATTATGTGCCACTGTAATTGTAAACTTTGGTTATATTAAGCAATGTCCATTACGAGTCGGTGTCGTTCTTAGACTGCGTCGATTTTATGTCGGTATCCATCCTACGCAGTGTCTACTGTATGGCTGTAACAACCCTATAAAGGTGACACATGTTCCTTAATCTTCTTACTAATTATTACATCATTATCAAAATTTTTATTTTATCGTATCGATCGATGCTGTTGATTAGTGCCGGTTGTGTATCAGTATAGATTCAATTCTAGTGTTGGCTTCACGCCACGTCGGCGTTACACAGTGTCGTTCTTACATGAATGTAACTCCGTGAATCTACCAGTATTCAGCTGTCTTATTTATTTGCTTACTGGGAGAATTAAGAAGTATGGTAAGTTCTGACGCTCGGAAAATCGAGGAATATGCAACCTGATATTTTCCAAATACAATAAGTCTGTAAGAAACTTGGCAAATATAGTAAGTGTTACATGTGTGAATAATACAGAATAATTACATTATGAAGAGAAGTGAGTAATTATGTCACAAGATCTAAGAACATGAAACTTTTAATTTTGCAGGTAATTCGTACGCATATTGTGTTATGTCGCTAATAATTACCGCATGTTTTCCGTTGATTTCTGAATATTCCTTTTTTAACTAGGTTGAAATAATGAAGAATGAAGTATCAGCCTTTAATTCTGTGAAATTCCTTTTCCACAGAATTACACCAAAAGTTCGCGGGGAGAGAAAAATCGAAAAAATTTCCGAGCTAAGAGAGGAAGGTTAAACTCGATAACAGAAAAATGAGTCATGTCAGATATTTAAAAACAAGTACATATGCTCCCTTGCACACACATACGGATGCACATGCACACATGGCTACTCATATATACGAGTACATATGCACGCACATATGGATGCATATGTCTACTCTACACGAGTATGAACATGCACACATACATATATGCACATGCAAGTGTTTATATATATTACGTATATATACGTATATTTGTATATATTACTTATATATACGTATATTTGTATATATTACGTATCCTTTATATATACGCATATATGTATGTATAAATAATATTACGGCGGTACATAAGTTGGGCACGCACTGCGACATTCAGTTATCTTGAGATAACATCTGTTGTCAATATGGATATAAATATGCCGGATTTCATATTTATACAAAATATTAAGAAAACATTTATAAATAAATTGAAGATGACGAGAGAGACATCATAAAATAAAAAAGAAAATCTAGAAGGCCATTTAAAGCTTTCTGAAAGTTATTATATAGCTGTAGAAAGGTTTTGGTTCTCTTATTTTTACATTAATATTATTGAGAAAAAAATTTGTTGTAGATAGAAGCAAATAATTTTGCCGCGTTTATTATTAATAGTAGGGAGAGTAAAATAATAATAATATTATTGTCCAAAAATATACTATATGTGTTTGTCCTTCGATAAATTTATGTAAATTTTGACCACACTAGCTTTAATTGATAGCGACAGTTTATTAATTAATTGACTGTTGAAGGGTAATTTCAACCTTTTCTTATAAATTTTGCATTTATTTTTATCAATTTCTCAGTGAAATCACAGTAACGAATGCAGATTGCCATTAATGTTTCAGGTTTGACAATTGCGTAAGTAAAGTAGGCACTGAAGTTAAATCACAACAGAGCTTCTTGCTAGTTCATTTCACGTTTAAGATTAAAAATAGCTTGCAACTCTTTCTGGTACAACTTTTCGTGGCTGTATCGCAGGTAGGAAAATATAGAGAAAAAAAAAAAAAAAAAAAAGCCCATAAATTAATAAAAAAAAAAAAAAAAAAAAAAAAAGGCCATCAATACTTTGATCCTTTAAAAATCAAGGCAAGTTTATGGACCTACAGATTTGTGTTTTTAGTTTGTTTATTTTTTTAAAGTTTTTCGGTTAGAGCAATTTTTTAATTAAATTTCATCCAGTCTCTATTTACTTACATACGGCGATAAATATATTTTATTTCGCAGAAATCGATTTATTTTAGTCTTTAGCAGTTTAAGTGGAGATTAATACAACCAGAACTGAACTTTCGTAAATTGCTTACAGGATGATGTCATTTTGCTCTCATGTTCCAGAGTAGTGCCAAATCATAGTGAGTTTCTGCTCCTACAATAACCATTCTCTCGGTCTGTACGAAAACTGGTATAGGCTTTCAGAGCCGCATGTGCAACAATACAACCGAGAAACCAACAACCCTACCATCTATCCACCCGAGCGTGAAACCAGCTAGGCAGGCTTAAATCCTTTCAATGGAATCTAACTGTCCGGTAATCGGCCCAGCCTGGCACCCTCGATACCATCGAACCACCTATCGGACCCCTCAGATTATTCGTGGAGTCCCCTCCAGTTAGGACTGAGTTCGACAGAGGATTATGCTAATCGGATTAGGAACGATCTGCGGGCATATTTCAAAAGCAGTGCGTTAGAAGTGTTTAAAGTTGTTGGGTGGAATAGCCATGGGTTGAAGAGATGCCGGTAAAAGAAATGCGAAAAAAACTGTTGCTTGAATTATCATTAACAAATAATTGAAAAGTGTACCCATAAGCAATATAGCTTTTAATCGAATCTCATTTCAACAAGTAAACGTTGAGTTTCTTTAATTTGATCTTAAGAATCAAGTTGATTTTGCCATAGGTGAAAAATTTTATCGCCTTCATCGCAAGTGAGAGATTACTTTCGCATGTTAAAAATAATCCAGATGTCTTCGCTAGGCCATACCGCACACAAGATATCAGTCCAGATGTCTGGGAAGATTTTTAATGATGAGCATAGTCTTATATGGGTAAAGCTGGTTTATAATTAGATTCTTTCTCTGTCATGTGAATTGTTATTTATTCATCTATCTGTGAATTTTAAGTACTATAAAAACATCAACATGTTTGGGGATGAGCAGCTGAAACTGAAAACACACACATATATATAAGCTTCTTTATGTGCTTTTCGTGACAATCCTCCTTTTTGAGATGAGCTATGAAATAGTTTATCTGAAAAGAAGTCGAATGCACGCAATTCAAGCTTTTAAATATCAATCATCGTTTGCAATAAATCTCACTTTTCATAGAAACTGATGTTGGCAACCTTAAGGTCACAGACCACAGGGCACTTTTGAAAGTCCTTTTCTGAAACCTACGGAAAACTCAAATTTATTTCTCTTATTGACCGCAAACTTCTTAATGTCCGCATATTTTCATACGTTTTTCTGATAATACACAGAACCCATGACTAATATGGACGTGCAGATTCCCGATAAAGTGTAACTGAAAATTGACATTATGTTCCATATGGCACGTGCCCAATGTGTTTTCAATAACTTGCATTAGCTGTCATTACTTTAAAATTTTACATTTCAGTTTTTCTCATCGCCTCGTATTACATGAAAATTTAAGAGTGCAGGCATCTAAAGTACAATGCGTATAAAATGGCATTTAGATTTATTTCATATATGAAATTTTACATTTAGTCTTAAATTCTGGTTTATCTTCAAAACTAGTTATGAAGAGGATTTGTATAAATAATTAATACTGCTAATATTTAAAACCAACCAGTATCTATTTTCCCAGTAAGGCTTTCGAAAATAATGGCTAAACACAATATTATACTGTATAGATCGCTACTCTTGCATCCATCTTAAATTACTCTCCTATACAGAAGTTGACCACCACTCGCCAAAATATGACAAAAGAGAGGAAATGAATGCACTAGAATTTTAATTTTTAAAAGAAATGTTTAATCAATCCCTTTTGTCAATTAATCACATATGAAAAATGATGAGGTTAAAGAATTTTAGAGGATTCTATTGGCAATCGGTTCAAGAGCATACTAATAACGGCTAATGTACTATTCAATGAATATTTTCAGAAGCAAATGCTTTATATATTACTAACAAATACAACATATTGCATTTATATATACAGATATTAAAAATTGTGACCATAGAAACCAAATCCACTTAATTCCTTCGATTCAAGAATCATTTTGATTATTCTCTGTTAACTGGTGTAATCTGCGATGTATTTCATCAATATTTCATCAAAGAAACGATCAATTTAAATTAGAACATCTTTCTCACTGAAATAAACATAAAGCTTCGAACAGATGGACCGTCTGGATATTGACAGTACTAATTACATGTAAAGTACACTGTAGATATTGCACACAACTCACACATAAAGTGCTGTAATTTCATTCAATCTCTTAAAAGTTTATTTTCATAAGCATAACATTGTTCATAACCAGGCGCAGCTATGATTTCTAATAATTTAGAAATATAAAATTCACTAGGAAGTCAGTCGCATACTGAAATGTATAGCGTTCAAGTATCTTGGTCCGCCGGCAGACGCAGCACATGTTTCCACTAAAACAGCAATTGACCATATTTTCGTTACATACATATTTTCATTCATTTCATATTACTATATGCTTTTCGAAAGAGAATGGCACGATCTTCTTCTTCAAGAACCAAAAAGCGCAGAACATTGAACTTGAGATAGAAATTTTGTTATTAAACAAATGTCAGTTTAAAATTGAATTTTGTTACTTTCTTGTATGAAGTAAAAAGGAAGTATTGTAATCGCGAAAAATTTTGGGTATCATATTTCAACGAAAATATCCATTTTGATCACTATCGAATGCAATTTAACAATGTTTTTGCGTGATATCTAGAACAGAATAAAAGACTCTTCCCCCCAAAAAAATTATAAAACTGATTTAAAATGGTTGAACGAGGTTTTTGCGTGTCATCTATACATAAGGACAAAATAAAGGACTCTTTTTCCCAAAGCGGATTGTAAAATGTATTTAGAAAAGATATTTTTTTCGTGACGTTTTCGCACGCATGTATACATCTCCCATAACCCAAAAACGAGGAGCCTCAGAACATTGAAATTTTGATATGAGACTGTTATAACATGCAATTCCATTTTTTGGTTGCAATCAGCCGCACCAAATGTGTGTGCGTATATATACATATATACCCATTCTGTTACTCGACTCGGTAAGCTCAAGTTTTTTATTCTTCTATGTTGGTAAATTGTGTATTTTTTTATTTAAAAATGCTTGAATTATGTTGTTCTTATCTTTCGTTTAAGGTTTTTGGGCCTTTAGTAAATCTGCATGCAAGATTTGTAGAATTATCAATAATTTAAAAGTTGTTTAAGTGAGGATAAGCCTAATCATTCTTCTCACGGCAGCCAAATTTGTTTACATTTGAAACTTAGGAGAATAGTGGATTTGTTGCCAGTCTAGAGAAACTAAGCTTCGCAATAACAAAGATAACACTGTAGCATTCATTATTTTAATTAACCAAATTATTTTTAGTTTGAACTTTCCTATCGATATCTCAAAGTTTCAGTTGCTGCCCGAATTTAGCGCGAGCGAGATATTTATGCAAATCGCATATATCTGTTAGCAGTTTAAAAGGCAGGAGTTAACGAGGGGAAAGACAGAGCCTTGGATTTATCGTCGTAAGGCTGTGCGCGCAAAGATTTCCTCTGTCTACTGAAAGTTCGCCTTCATAGGCATTTGCAGTTACCAGTGTTTGCTAGTGAAATTCGCATTATTGCATTTCACTAAGAGTTGAGCTTCCCTCGCCGTCCTACTTAAGCTAAGTTAGGGATTTGAATTTGTTAACACACTTTATTTTCATATTATTTTAGTTCAGCCCAAGTAGTGGCTTACTCTCAATTTGAAGAGTTGTATTTATTTGAATTAAAGGGTCACTTTTAAACCCTTCTTCTGACTTTGTAGTTTCTTCAACACTAAAGGACATAGCCTAGATTTGCTCACTGTCCTCCACATAGGGTTTCACAGCTTATGCTCACAAAAGAAGTCAAGAGATTTAAGGAGAAACCTTATAACACCTTTTTTATTACTGGATAATGTCATGCTTAATCCATTCTGGAATTTATTCGAGGAAATAACTGTTTAAATGTACTTCGTTTCGTAAATTTTAATATAGATATTTTGAGTTTTAATGTATTTTTGCCTTGTCACGAAGTAAGAACTGAATTAATTCGATGAGAAATACTCAATCGTCTGTGAGAAACTGCTTTTTTTTTGGTTTGTTTGTTTAATTTCTTTTATACATCGTTTTAGATTTATTATAGTATTTGAATAGAACGTGTGAAAACGATTAGATAATTCTTCAGATGATATAATTTTTGGTGCATTCTGAGTTATAAAATGAATGCGATGTAATGCTGTTAAGTGAACCTAGCGACAGAGTGTCAGGAAAAAATGTGCATAATATAATATTCCCTACGAGGAAGTCACGTGGTGTGTACATCAGATTTTTTTTAACGTAAGTTTCTTTTTCTTTCTTAAAAGTTGCTGTCTCGTTCGTAACGTTAAGAAGATCGACTTTGGCGAAAGAGAGAAAATACGCCCTTGATTTACCTAATTCTAGTAACGTCAAAACAATAGCTTTCAACTGCGTCATAAGCAAAGTAGAAAACGAGATTTACAAATTTTGTGCGTGCCTGATCTATTTGTAGAAACTTCAGATGAATGTAAGCCACAACATAATCTTTTCATACCCGAATCCATTAATTTTCGCCTCACTCACGTAACACGTGTCGTATCAGTTTTCCAAGCTCACCCCTTTCTTTCCCCAGTGACGTGGCACTTTGTCAACATGGAACCAAATTGATTTGCATAGGGATAGCAAAGCTGAGCAAACATTTTTCTAATAGGATGCCACAAAATTTGTCCTTCAGAAATTCTCCGGTACTTCGATGCAAACGTGATAATAGCTGAGGGAACTGGGAATTCGTCTCTCTTTGTTGCAATTCTTTCCAAGAACTGAGAACTTGCGACGCCATCAGATGCTAGACAGCTGCTGGCAATAAATACGATAAAATTTGTCTGGCCCTGAAATGAAAAACGTGTAGAAAAAAAAATTAAATATTACATTTATAAACTAAACGTTATGGTTACAGTTACTGACAGGCTTAAGATTCTAAAATGCTAAATGGAATCATTTAGAGAGAAAAAATGCACAAAGTTGAGATCAAAATCCTTTTGCAAGGTGCTAACAGCAGTTTATCAACTGCGCTGTTTGACTTATAGAATGAAAAATAATAATTAGTGAATTTCAATTGTATAATCAAAATCTTGCGAAAAAGAATTTATATGAAGAGCTTGGACATTGAACTTCTAATAACAACAACAACAAAAAAAAAAAAATAAAGAAAGAAAAAAGAAAGAAAGAAAAAAAAGAGTGAATATTATTATAAATGAACATATAATAGGGAGACTTATCTACTTTAATAACACCAACAAAACATTTCTATGTAAATAGTAATTATAGAAATCTGATGTGTAAACCACATGCCTTCCTTGTACGGAATATTAAATTATACGCGTTTTTTCCTGTCTTTCATTCAAACTTATTTCCTTGAATTTCATTAGAGATATATTTCTCATTCAATTTATTCGGTTCTCATTTCGCTAGAAGACAAAAGTACATAAAAACTAAAAATATCTATATTAAAATTGAAAGATACAGAAAAACATAAAGCAACAAATACAGTTAAAACAATTAAAAAAATAAAAAAATCTGAAAGATTTCAGATTTTAAATTACGTCCAAAGGCGCGTTTTTTTAACGTTTCGTGTGCTACCTTTTTTTATTAAATATCATGTACTACGTACTCAAACCATAAAATTCAGTTCAAAATCAATATCGCAAAATCATTTTAAAATGAACATATCTTTAGAATTTCCGTAAGTCTCGTGCGCTGGAGATAAAAATGTTTTTTTTTTTCCGTACAGTGTTGCCATTGCTCGCTTTGAAATCATTTAGTTTGTTAATCAGAAATTCGTTGAAATGTTACAAAACATAAAATCGATAATAAAGCAAATTTCAAATTCAAAATTAGGGCTTCCAGATGCCCATATTCGCAGTAGGATTACGTCATTCAAAATTCGATGGCTCTAGGTTTTATCACAATGCGAGAAACATGCATACATTTATGCAGATTTTTCATTTTTTAAAATTTAATGCAGAGCGATAACATTTAGTGGCAACAATTTGAAAAGTGAAACGGGCATTCAGAGTGAATCGACGCAAAATCGCAAAACGAAAGTAATAGTCCTTCGGGACTAAATCCCTTTGGACTAAAAATTACAGTTTCTATGCAAAAACAGGCAATTGAAAAAAAAAATTATGCCAACACTTAACCAAAATTTAGTAAAACTGCTATGCTGCTTTCAAATTTTTTTGTAATTTTTCTGTTGAATTATATATGGCGCAAGTATCAAGAAAATGATGATTAAATACAATAAATAAATTAATTAATAAAATCTGAAACTTTCCAGATTTTATGTTTCGCCCAAAAGTGCATTTTTTATTTGTTACCTTTATTTATTACGTTCCTCGCACTTAAACGACATATAATCCTGTTCAACAGCAGCATTACAATATATTTAAAAATAGCATATCTTTAGAATTTTCGAAAGACAGTTTCGCGCGCTGGAGATAAAAATGTTACTTTCCGTACAATTTTGCCATTCCTCGCTTTGAAATATTTGAGTTTGTTAATCAAAAATTCTCTAAAAGTTTACAAAATATGAAATAGATAATAAAACAAATTATTAATTACAAATTTGGGTTTCCAGATGACCATATTCGGATGGAGAAGTACGTTATTCAAAATTTGATGGCTCTAGATATCGTTGCTTTATCACAATGAGAGAAACTAACATACATTCATGAAAATTCTTCATTACTTAATTTCTTTAAATATTACAAGACGAAAGTATTTAGTGGCAACAATTTGGAAAATGAAACCGACAATTGTAGTGAAGCAAGCAAAATGCCGTTTCGAAATCTAATTGTCTTTCTGGGCTACCGCCTCTTTGGGCTAAAAAAATAGGTTAATATAAATGAGTGTAACAGCAGATTGGTAGACTGCGAGAAACTTTAAGAAAGCCTTCTGGCAACCGTTAAAATCTGAAAACTTTCAGATTCTTTTGTTACTGTTATTTATAGTTATGTGCATGTACAACAATTTTTTACCCATCGGAAACAGCTTTATTCTAAGTTATTGAGGAAACATAAACATAATTTTAGCTTCTCTAAATTTAGCCATACGTAAAATATTTTCTGAATTTCTCTACTGTTTTAAATCTTGTTGTCTACTGTGAAAGCTCTATTGGAGTCTGATTACAAAGTGCATCTAACTTCCTTTCCTGAGTTGTTGAGATGGAAGGGATATGTGCATACAGACTAAGATTTAATAACATTTAACATTAAACTTGAACGAGTCTCTTTTTGAACATAACAACAAAATTATAAAGATAACAGTCTACTTGTCGAAACTAAAATTCGTATTTCAAAGATAATCCTATGAGAAAAGCCAAATTCAAACTAACCATAAAATCTTTAGATGACCGATCTAAACAAGATATTCTTGTCGTTACTTCAAGATGAACAATTACCAGTTACCGCTTTCCGTTGGTTCCATTTCTGTTATTTGCCACGCTTATGACCAGACTCGGCTGTCGTTCTTCAGGTAGATTCCAAGTCAGGCGGGAATCAGACATGCAGGCTGAATGCAGGCGGGAATCAGACATGAAAACTGCAGGCTACCGACCGACTGAACGACTACCTGATCATGGATCATCGCTTTACTACTAGCCTCAATCACTACAAGAATTGACTAGTCGTTCAAATTTCACCAATCACGGTAACTTTTAAATAAGAGTGCAATCGCGCCGTACACCCGTAGGCGGCAAAGTTGATTGTGGCAAAGTCAAGAGTTAGAAGCTTAAGAGAAAATTCATTTTGTCACAAAATTTCATTTCAGGTGCAATTGATCAATGCGATCATAATATAAATCTTGGAATTCAGTCTGTAGTTAAATTTTACTCTATGTTCAGAGTCATTGAATCTATTTACAGAGATTTCAAATTTGAAATTTCTTGGTCATGTGGCGTGAACCGATAAATAGGAAGATTTCTTTCCAAATTTAGTAGTTAATTTTCTTGACAATTAATCAGTATAATCTTAATTTGAAAAATTTCTTCTCAGAATCTGAAGAAACTGCTTCACTGAATTAATTTTCGTGTTTTCATAGAAGAAGCATTTGAGCTTGATTTGCCGTAGATGCGTAGTAGTCATGTGTGGTTAGCAGAAGAAGGAGAATTTGAAGCACAAACTAAACTTGTAATATTTTTGATTGCAAATTTAGTTGAGACATATTAATTTCGTTTTGTAATAGGTTTTCTAACTTTGTATGTTACTATGTACTTTTTACTATGTGCGCTTTCATTTTTGCGTTTAGAGATAATTTAAAACTTGAAATTTCTTTACAGAAATTGAAGTCACATGTTGTTGTAGGCCATCGAATTTGAAAAAAAGTACAATTTGATCCCGTGGTGCAAGCTGGCTAACTGCGAACGACCATGATCGAACATAGGTCTTAAATCTTTCACAAAAATACACTAAATATTGAATATAATAATGATTAATAAGTTAGAAAAAAGCAAAATCCTTATCCTGCTTTGCCACGAAATTGAATAATAGAAATGATGAAATAATAAAGTATGTATGATTAAATGTATGACATATGCAGGATTTGAATCATGCATATGTCATACATGATTTGAATCATCCACCACCAGGATTTCATCATATGAAATACTGGTGGTGGAGAATTATCATCCACCACCTTTTTTAGTTCGGACGCCACTGTAGAGACATTAGATTTTTTTTTATGCTTGAGACGTGAAAAATGAGCTATACCCTCGCCGGTACTTGAACCTCTGACCTCTCGAATAAGCGCCGTGTGTCCTGACCATTACACCACGAAGGCATACTAAGAAGGCAGGAGAAATACCTTTAAAGTTTTATGAAGCTGTTTGGGAGCAAGAAATTGGAAAGCCTGTGAATTAATCTTTCGTTCCAAACGCGGTCGAATGTTTCTTCGAAATTGAGAAAGCAAGCCGCAATTTCAGATTTGTGGGTGAAAGCATGAGTGATGTACTCAACCAGATTTAAGATTTGATGTGTTGTGCAGTGGCCTTTTCTAAAGCCAGACTGAGAGTCTTCGATCAATTCCAGTTGTTCAAGAAATTCAATCAGTCTGTTGTTTAAGATTCTCTCAAAAATGTTTCCTATATTTGGCAGTAAGGCTAATTGGGTGAGAACTTGAAGTATGATTTGGAATTTTCCCGGATTTGAGTATGGTTATTACAATGGAGTGTTTCTATGGCCAGGAAAATAACACAACATAATGCAGGCGTTAAATATATTAGTAAGCAATACGATACATCGGTAAGGAAGATGCTTCAGTACTTTGTTGTTTATACCATCATATCCTCTGGCTTTCTTAATTTGGAGGTTTTTGATTATTTTGCGAATTTCACGTGGGGATGTAGCCGAAATGAAGTTAGTGTTTATTCTTCCTTTTATTTGAAACATTGATTTCTTCATCAGGAGAATTATTTACAGAAGGATTTGGTTTTAAAATGTTCTGCGAATTCATTTGCCATGATATTTGCTATCTCCTTTTCTGAGTGGAAGATACGACCCCTGTGATTATTTGGGAAAACTTGATTGGTCCTCTGTTTTCTAATGGAGTTCACGATTTCCCAAACTGCGTTAGGTAATATTTAAGTATTTTATAGAAGAGAGTCCCATCCTTCTAAACAGTAATTTTTATTCTCCTGGTCAGATAATTAATTCTACTTTTTGGGACGGGGTCCTTGATGATCTTCCAATCTTTCCTGAAGCGGCTATTTTCTCTTATGAGGACAGTGATGTGAGTGGGGAGTTTAAAGCAATGAGTAACAGTTATGGTGATTTTATCAATCTTTAACACTTCTTGAATTTTAGAGGACAGCCTATAGATTTCGTTTCCGATGTCTCCGAAGTAGTGCATTATTACATTATACACGAGCTTGCACGAGTCCTTTTGGGAGGAGGATAAAGCCATAGAAATCAGATATTACGGGTAGATGATCAGAAGAAAGTTCTTCTTTGTTATCGAGATAAGAATTTTGCGTTAAGTGTTTGAAGAGGAGAATGTCAATAATATCTCCTGCTACATTGGGATCATATCTTGTTGGATTGTTAGGGGCAGCACTTCTGAGATCATTATTTAGAAGTTAATTATATGGTTTCCTTCCATTCGCGGTCCTACAGTTCGAAAATTGATGTTTGACGTTTAAGTCGCCTGCAATTGTTGGTAAATTAGTGGTTGTTAAAATATCCAAATACTGTATAGAAAGGGTTCTTTCTGGGTACAATAAACGGCAATAAATAAGATTGGAATAAACAAGAACTCTTCATTTGTAACGGTGTTCAATTTGAGTTGTGCTTTGAAGTTGATAAATTACATGTTTGATATGATATTTTTTCCTAGCCGCAGTGCCACTTCTTCTGTTGCGTCGTCTGTTACTTCTGATGATAGAGTTGCCTTGCATTTTAATTCTGTCACACTGACGAATGAAGCACTAACATGAGATCAATGTCCTGTTTTTGAAGGAAATTTGAAACTTTGTGCAGTTGATTGCGGATGCCGTTGGCATTAAAATAGAAGACTTTTAAGTAGATATTTAGGGCTGCGATCAGCTTAGTATATTGCGTAGAAGAGTTAAAACGCATAATTGATGCTGGTAAAATATTCAAACTCGGTCATGCCTATTTCAATTTTTTGATCAGCGTTTTTGCAGATTTAAATTTCTTAAAGATTTCTTTAACTTCAGATAGATGCTTTTTTAACCATTCGAAGAAGGAGAGTTCTTGTGGACGGTCCTTTGGGGTGGTCCAAGCTGAATTTACTTTGGGATTCTCCTCTGTTTTGGAGCCTGTAGCGATGAGAAAACTTCTTAAGATTAAATTTTGCGATGTTATCTTTGGGGATATGATTTAGTATTTTATTTTCTTTCTTCCTATTCTTGGTATATTTGCTGCTTCCTTTATAGGATGAAAAGTGATTTTCGTTACAAAGGGCACAGACTGCCGGCAGTTCGTCTTTATTTTGTTTGCACCTGAAAGTTTCACTTGGCCATGCACATCAGGGTGGAATGAAAAAAACTTTTTTTTTTCAAATTCATACTTCCTGAGTGATTATGTGGTTCCAAATGGGCTAGAACAAATTGTGTTCAGATTTCAGCCCAAAATATTGACGTCCTAAGGTTCCACACCTCAAGTGAATATCTGTACTGACTTTTTAATGGTTTTATTCTTTTTTCATTAATTTCTTTGTCAAAAAGCCGTTATTGGAGCGAGAAATTGTTTACCACGCTCAAAATATCAAATTCAATTCCAAAATATGCAACTAGGTACAGAACGGGTTCTAATCTGACTATTGGTTCTAGCTTGGTGTAAGAAATCACGTGCCTTCCATGATCTTTAAACGACTTTTTATTGTTAATTAATTGCTTGTTCGGTGTGTTTTGTCAATTCTGCTTTTTAAGTCATTATTTATTTGGACAAGATGAGGTCAACTAGAAGTGAATCGTGTTAATGTTTGTTGGTCATAAACTGCATTGTTTTGTATGTTTGTTGCACACCAATGAATTGCATCTTCGTCATCTTTTCGAGAAGATTGATGGAATACATCTGAAGCACAACAGTCTTCTGGAACAATATTAAAATCCGTGAAAACATGTGAAACCCTTTCCGTGACAGGTTATGTCCCTATTCTATTTGATCTATCCGAAATTGACAAAAAAGACCTCGTACTGTAAAAAGACAAAAAAGACCTCAATTTTTACCAAAGATACCTCCTTGATATTTCCAGGGCAGTATCCTCGGAGAAGTGATATTTCAGACCTAGTAAACAGAAGTCCTAGGAAGAGAGTCCACTCAAAATGGCTCACTACTGCCAGCAGAATTCTTCTCTTATTCCGCTGAAACAACAGACGACTTGAAGCTACTAGCTGACTATGTTATAAAAGTTTATGTGCCAACTTGGTTTGAAATTAAAAAAAGTCCCAAGAGCAACACATGGAGCATGTCATGTTCACGGAATGATCAAGAAAAGTTCATTCTTGCCAGAAAATGTTAAAGCGATTGTTCGCAAAGTTATTCAGAGGAACTGTTATTTTGCTCACTTTGAAAGCATGCGAAGATGCTGGAAGATGAACGAGGAGACCTTCGTGAACTTGGCCTGGAAAACCATTGGAAGGGAAAAATACGACAATTTGTGCTTCCCAAATTAAATTTCAAAACAAACGAGTATTTTGAGATGATTCGCTAGGACAATCCCTTAGAACCACCGGCTACCTTGAACCTCAGCGACGAAGATATAAGATTGATTAGAAGCGGTTCTAAGTTTGAAATAGGAAAGTTCCCTTGCTATTTTCATGTAGTAGAGAGGCATGTGAGACTGCTGAGAGAACCGTCATTGGCAACATGTGGTGCAGAAAACAGGGATAGATTCATACGCAATCGAATCAAGTCCCGGAACATATTTACGAAGTTCGACACCAAGATGAATTTCTAGTGGAACTTGAAGATGACGAGTGATTAAGCTGAAACTTTTTTTCAGCTTAATCACTCACTCGTCACTATAAACTGTCATTTTTTTATCAATTACCACCATAATTTGGGTCAGGAAACAAAAATGCTATAAAAAGAATCATTAAAAATATTGTTAAAAATAGTTTCATGCTTTCATTAACATGTAAGGTATAAAGTCACTTTCCTATCAATTCTTGTTTCCACTTACAACTCCCTACCAGAATGTGTTTTTAGAATTGCGCTTATTGCAACTGAGTTAGAAGGAGTATTTAAGGAAGGTTCAAATTACTTCAAGAGAGACAGCTAGGAATCCTAGAGAGACAGCTAGCTTATAAAAAGAATAATTAAAAATATTGTTAAAAATAGTTTGATGCTTTCATTAACATGTAAGGTGTAAAGCCACTTTTCTAGCAATTCTTGTTTCCACTTACAACTCCCTACTGGAATGTGTTTTTAGAATCGCGCTTAATGCAACTGAGTTATAAGGAGTATTTAAGGAAGGTTCAGCTTACTTCGAGAGTGACAGCTAGGAATCCTGAGTAGCGCGTGTTTGCCTTCGGGCTTAATCTCTCTGCGTTGAGTTGCAAGTTTTTTACTTCGGTTTTTTTCATCGAACTGAGCATTTGTTGGATCAGGAAATAATAAAATTAAAAAAAAAATTTGTTTTTTTCACTCCACCTTACTGAACATTTGAGGGACCTCTCCTTGTAACTGAAGAGTTCGTGTGTATTGCCCATATCTTTGACATTTGTGACATTGAATGGGCCCACGCTTTGATCTGTGAAATTCTACAAAAACTTCGAGGCTCCGTAGTGTCTTAGTGTGATAAATTTTCTTTCCATGTGTGTTGAGTTTGACTTCTGCTAGGAAGAGAGATAGGAAGGTGATAACTCCATTTCTGTATCTTGTTAATGACAATTTTTAATGATAGGAATGCCTTTTCGGATCAGTTCATCTTTTAGAAATTCAATTTATTATTTTATGCAATTTTTTGATTACAGCTTTTATGGGTTTCTCCGAGTTGATTAAAAAAGCGTGGAAGGGGATTGTTTCGGATTGGAACTATATGTGACGTTTCTGTAGTCTTCTGTGGCGTAGAGACTACTGTTGAGGGTATCTACCTTCAAGTTTTCTTTGAGTTTTTGAACTCTCATTCCTTCGATTCTTTCTTTCAAATCTTCCCAGTTGCCGACAGCAGTTTTCATTTAGCTGCTTAACTGCTCTTCTCAAAATCTGCATAGCCTTCTGGAGGGAACAGCTCTTGGCTAAGTTCAAAGGGATAGAACAGTAGGCAAATTTTCACAGTATAGATTATAATAGAGACAAGACATTGTTAATATAGAACAAAAATAATAAATATGCTTATTATGAACTTATGACAGGCTTAAAAAATATTATCACGTTATTGAAAAATTAGTTTCTTTAAAATATTTAGCAAATACTTAATGTAATTGCTATTTAATTGATTGTTATTTACTTATACGGAGATATCTTCAAATCTTAAACAACAAATTTAATGCTAATCTAAATTTGGCAAAGAACAATTTTACTCCCGAAATTCTGGATTAAACTGAAATATAATTCTACGAATTATCATTTCTTTTATTTTCTTCTTCCTTACATGCATATACATACAGGGTTTGTTCGGAAAGTAGTAGGACTGAATATTTTTAAAAACATTTATTCACAGTTCTAACACATTGGCTTAATAGTTCTCAAAATATGCCCCTCCTGCATCAATACAGCGTTTCCAGCGACTGTGCCAATCACTGAAGGCTTCCTGGAACGCAGAAACTGAAATGCTCTTCAGTTCCCTCATTACGGCCATTTGAATGGCCTGGGCCGAGCCGTGGTACCACCTTTCATGACACTTATCAGTTAGGTGAAGAGGAAGAAGTCTGAAAGAACGACATCTGGGCTCTAAGGTGGATGGGGAAGCTATATAATGCCATCTTTGGTCAGGAAGTCCATGACAGCAAAGGCGATGTGGCTAGGCCCATTGCCGTGATGTAGCCTTCATGGTCCAGCGACTGCAGAAAGGATGCGGGCGACTTGTTTTCTGAGTCTGAGATGGTCAGATTTCAAAAGATTTTGCCCTTTAACTCAGTTTCCCTCACTTTTTGCCTTTTAAGGGCTTCTTGACCGTTGCTAATCTTCAACATGCTCTCCCTCCCGAAACAATTGGTGTCACTGAAAAACACTTGATCGAAACATGGCATCATTCTCATAAGCAGTCTTGATCGTGTCAAGTGTCTCACTCGCAGTTTTATTCCGTTTGAAGCAAAACTTCACCGCGTAACGCTGCTCTAACAAATGATGGATATAACAAGGCACCTTGAATTCGATCTACACTCCGTGAAGGCTTGAATACAACTGGCGCCTGGTCCGCTACCAGCTAAGTTCCCCCGCAACCCAACCAGGGCGGTAACATCCTCCTCCTTCATGACGTTATGGCGGAAAAAAATCAGTCTTACTACTTCCCGAACAAACCCTGTATTATAAACAACAATATAATGAATATAAACAACAAACTGAGCTGAAGTTATTTGTTTAACGCTCAAGGAACGAGCTGTTTTTTTGGGGGGGGGCGGGGGGTAGGATATTATAAAGAAAACGTATTATCTGCGTTGCATTTAAGGAATAACACGGTAATACCAGTTTAATTATCCTATTTGCAGAACTCTACCGATCCTACTTGCGGGTTCGACTTACCAGTATCCAGCGGTCTTAGTCACTCTACCAGTGATGGGTACATCGGTCTGTGAGAAATAGATCTAATGCATATTCTTTTGACTTATGAGTTTTTGACTAAGAAACTCAATGATTTCAAAATAAGCAGTGGCACCACTGTACGGAATAAAACGTCTTTATCTCCAGCTCGCGAGACTGTCTTTCGGAAATCTTAAGGATACGCTGTTTTTAAATATTTTGTGATTCTGCTGTTGAATATAATTTTATGTGGCGTAAGCACAAGAACGTGATATTTAATAAATAAAGTAAACACAGAAAAGTTACTGATAAAAAGACCGAAAAAAAGTTTTGTAAAGTTATCTTAGTAAGAAAACTGAACATTGAATAAACTGAGAAACAACTGAAAAAAAAAATACAGAAAAATGTATGCCAACACTTAACGCTCCATAGGGAATTCTAAACATGTACTGTTATGCTGCTCTAAAAATTTTCATTATTTTGGTGTTGAATAGTATATGGCTTAAGTGCGAAGAAAATTATGCTTAATAATAAAGCTAAAAAGGAAAAAAAAAGCGTGGTTAAGTAGGAGTAAGTAAGAAAGCAGACTGGTAGACTGCGAGTTCAGCGATAGCATAAAATACCTTAACAAACCATTTTTGGTGACCGTTAGGGGCTTTGTCTTTGAAGGACTATTGTTTTCGTTTTGCGATTTTGCGTCGGAAATATTAGAAGTCTGAATCACTTTTCAAACTGTAGCCACAAAATATTGCAGATTTGTATTATATTTATAGAAATTAAATAATGAAGAATCTGCATAAATGTACGTATATTTCTCCATATGTGATAAAACAACGGTACCTAGAGCCATCCAATTTTGGATAACATATGTTTCCACCCGAATATACGCATCTGGAAGCCCGAATTTGGAATTTGTTTTATAATCTATTTCATATTTTGTAAAACTTTAACGAATTTTTGATGAACAAACTCAAACGATTTAAAAGCGAGCAATGGCAATATTCTAGGGGGGAAAACCCTTTTTTTATCTAAAGCGCGCGGAACTGTGTATCGGAAATTCTAAAGATATACTCATTTTAAAATTATTTTGCGATATTGTTGTTGAACTGAATTTATGGTTTAAATGCTAAGAACATGATAATTAATAAATAAAGGTAACATACAAAACTTTAAAAAACGTACTTTTGGACGTAATTTAAAATCTGAAACCTTTCAGATTTTTTTAATGTAGTTATTGTGGTTATATATTATAACGTTGGGTAACATAAAGTGTACGAAACGTCTTCAGACATAGAAGTGAATTAACATTTTGTCTTGTAAAGTAGCACAGCGACAGGGAAAGTGTGTAAAGGACCCTTTTGTATAACTCAAATAAAAATTAACAGAAACTCGTGTTTACAGATTCCAGCATTTATGACTTAAATCAATGATAATGAATTTGTCTTAACTGAATAAAAGGTAAATTAGACTAACGTCTGCACAAATAGGGTAACATGCAAGTTGGCTGTGATCTGAAGTCAGCGGGACGAGCCTAACGGCGGGAGTAACGAAAGCCGCAGGATAGTACTCTCAAGATAATCAAATTAGTAAAGTGGCCTTCATTAGGCAGAACCACTCACTTCGACCCTCCAAAACCTTTCTTTAAATACTATCTCATTTCTACCTCATTTGCATATCACGCGAGCTAGAAATTTGCATTCTGACAAGAAAATGGGAAATGAGGAGGGCAGGAAAGCAATTTGTCATATAATATCTGCTTAATAAACTAAACGAGACCTTGCAATTTTCTCTGCCGTATTTTAAGTATACGCAATCGAAGGCTTTAGCAACCTCATTAAGAACTTATATTCTAACAACTTCTAACCCAACTTTTTACAATACCTTTTTACAACCTTGCAATACAACTTTTTACAACCTTGCAATTTTCTCTGCCGTATTTTAAGTATACGCAATCGAAGGCTTTAGCAACCTCATTAAGAACTTATATTCTAACAACTTCTAACCCAACTTTTTACAATAATATAGAACTTAAACTAAATTAATTAATTTTATATAAACATGACAAGGAGCTGCATCTTGGACACATCTTTTTCATTTACAATATTTCAGCTGCTTAAGTTCTTCCAGATAACTGGATGGAAAAAGACTTTAGCAGAAAAATTCAAAATATGGTACATTACTTCAATTTAAATTAACTCTTCTATAATTTGACTGCATTAATTTTTAATCCAGATGTAAACATCATCAAAACATCAATCTGTGCATGAATGTCAAATGAAAGTCAAATAAACCCTCTAGAGCTTTACAGCTAACTAACAAAGCATCTGTTTAAATCGTCCTTTTCTAGCAGAAGTCACCTTCAAGTTCTACACAAAAAATGGTTTGAGAAATCTAAAATAATCAATAATGGAAAAATATAAAAGAAAATCAGGTTAAAAAATTCTGATTCAGTAATAAGAGCAAGTAGTACAGAATAACCCCACCGGGTTTCATACCACATACAAAAGGCCCAAGCTGTTTTTGTATGGCTTGATGTCGCGTGCCAATGCGAGGATCGTTTGTCCTTTAAACTTCTTGAAGGGCACGCGCCTGTTTTTTTAACAGGGACCTTTTTCATGTTTCCAAAGGTAAAAAGAAATACAAAAGAATAATGGAACCCAAAGTTCCTTCCCCTAAGAATTAGAGGTTCCTGTTCAATTTTTCACTTTTTAAGCTGCAACAAGTGTTGCCGGATGTTTAGTTTCTTTCCGTGAAGGTGACCCTTAACTTTAGGATATCTACGCGTTGGATAGCGTTGGATGAATATTTTTATATGCAACTGATAATAAGAATATTTTGAAGTAGTTGAGAAATCCACAACATGGGATTTATAACTGAAAACACTATTTAAATATTTAAAATCAAAATTTTTTACCTTATTAATATCACATGCATTTGACTCAAAGCAGTTATTCAAAACAACAATAAAGAATGAACATATGTAAACATATTTATGCTGTAACTGTCATACCAGTTTAGTTAACGCATTTAAATTATAATCAGGAAATCAAAAGATAGACGTTCTTAATTAGAGATAAAACGTTAATAGTTGCACTCCTAGGAAGATGATTTATCGATGGTCATTGTTTCAAAAAGAGGATGAACTGGAAAAGAGGAAATCGACGGGGGAGAGGGGCGCAACGGAGGAATCGACACGGTTTACAGTAGAGAATGAATCGAGGGAAAGATGAATTCGCACTCAGCCGCTCATAATTATCTTGTTTTTATTGGAAGTACTGTTTCTTAAAATAAAATATTGAAATCTTTATAAACGTCTTTGCAGCAAATAAATATTGTTGAGCCATTTTATCAATCTGGATTTCAGTGAAAAAAATATGATTTTAACTCAGCATAAGCTACAATAATTTCATGTCAGAAAAGAAATTTTTCTGGAAGCATAAAACTCTTAATGCAAAATTGATGTTCACTTTTGAAATACGGATGCTTTTGCTTTACGCACAAAAGTTTTCAAGTCAGAAGCAGATTTAGTTAAAGTTAGAAAATAAGCAGAAAGCTTCTACGTGTGGAAATGAAAAATATAAATTCGAATATATGAGAAAGAAAGTACTTGAAAATAATAGAAATTTAAGAAAAACGTTATGTACCTAGATTATATATCTAAATTAAAGCTTAAAATATGTTAGATGTCTTACATGTTAAGTTTAAATTTAGTGCAGATATTTTCAGTTATCTTTAAGAAAGGATTTATATACGTTAATTAATTCGTTAAGATAGCCGTTTGTAACACCACTAACATTCATTATCAGCAGGCATAAAAGTAGTTCCAAACTTTCGAACATTCATACTTTCTGAAGGGGTGCATTTAGTTTCAGAATTTTGAGTACATGTAATTGGAGACTAGGATTGCCACATGAATAAAGTCAGGTAGAAACAGCAAGATTCTACATATGGAATCTTAGAGACGGTAACAAGTTAGTAATTTTTTACTCTTCTATCTGAGGAAATATACTCACGAGAAAGAAATTATTTCATTTGTTAAGATGCAAATGCCTTGTAGAACTTGTAAATATAATTATAGAAATTACACAAATGTGGTTGATCTTATACAGAGGCTATACATTTAGAAGCATGGTCTTAAAATACACAGAATAGGCTGCAATAAGAGTATGAAAATTTGCTCAATTTTTTGTTAAAACGTTATTGAAAGTGTCAGAGATATTTTATTCTTCTTTAAATAATTTTTGGTATTTACTGTGTTTGTGGCGTATAGTTAGTGTTTTCTATTCATGGCTTTTAAATTTATATGAAACTATAGACAAGCAGCAACATTATTGTCATGAAAATTTTATTAGAAATTGGTGAAACATATGGTCTGTGATGATTTTATCAAGAATATATTTAAATAATGTTGACTTTTTCACAGTGTAATGCTTCTGTGTAACGTTGAGGATCCCCTTGCCCAGCTACGCATTAACTGCGAACTTATATCATTTGTTTCTTTTCCTTTAAATTCTTACTGCTCTAAGCTTCTCGTACATTTCACATCTGGGATCCTGAAGTGGCGTAAACAAAAGTACACCGAAGATTCATATCCTTGATCGAAATGAGTGCATTGATCCCGTTTCAAATGGAATCCCGTTTCTCAATCCGGGCTTGTTTGTGAGGCCATTCAGCTTGCCTGACCCCTTGGAATATTTTTCACTTTCACCATTGACCTCCACCCCCTAACTGCCGCCAGAAAGGTACTGAGGGGGAGTGAATCCCTGCGCGTGCAGTAACGTTCCATTATGAAAATGTCTGCACGCAACTCTCTGCGTACTTCTCCCCTAAAGTCCATTCTTCATATAAACCTCCGCGTTCCCCTATTGTATTCCAAAGCACGTGCTTCGGGAACTACTCCCTCCTCAATGTCAAAAGGACGTTATGATGGAGGGGAAGAGAGAGGACCCTCCGTTATTCGGGCAGCTGCTAGTCTGTCCGTCTGTCAAGACCCATATTTCACCCCCCTCTGCTTTTGGAAAAGGGAGTCCCTCAATTCATGTGACCCCTGAAGAGACGTTTTTTCTGCCCGATTGCTGTAGCGGCAGAAATGCATGATCCAGATCCATTAGAAGCTATTTTGAGACCATTTTGTTTTGGCAGTAAACTCTCTTCTTTTTTTAAAGACTTATATTAAACTCTTTATCTAAAGCTTGTCTATTTAACACAGATTTATATAATTTATATTTAAGGCTCTCAGTTCTGTTGCAGATGATAAATTATTAACTAAGTAACTTTATTAGCCAAAGGAGCGTTAGCTCAGAAGAGATATTAATTTCTTTCTCTCATTTTCCGTTGTTAATTTGCATAAATGTCTTTATCAATTTTCAAACTGTTACCACCAAATATTAGTGCCCTGTGTTATGTTTAAAGAAATTAAATAATGAAGAATCTGCATAAATGTATATGTGTTTCTCGCATTGTGATAAAGCAACGGTACCTAGAGCCATCAAATTTTGAATAGCGTAAGCCTACTCCGAATATGGGCATCTGTAAGCCCAAATTTGAAATTTTGAATTTGTTTTATTATCTACATCATC